>JAHZNG010005075.1:0-24471 GCA_027744375.1 Orchesellides sinensis | reverse complement strand
GTGTTCTCTCTATGCCTGCGGTTCTGCTACTTTATTCAATGTCTTACATGTGTATCGTCATATAGGCATCTTTACATGTACATATTAAAGCTTAAACGTCCTAACGGACAATAAATATTACTTATATTAACTTGTATTATCCAAATTAGCTTCTAATATTAACCAAATATCCCCTTGGTGGTCCATACCACCACATAATGATTATTTATCATAAATAATACAGGCTTTATATATATTTAGTTTGCTGCTTCAATTCAAATCATTTACAAGTTCCCCATTCCGCACCAGCTTGTTGAAGACAGAATCCTGAGCAGCAGTTTCCACGAGATCCATCAGATTTACATGCGAGTCCATTGCTCAAGCAGGCGTTCCCAGCCTATAAAATAAATTAAAATTTGAAAACGCTCTAAGCTATAATAATTATTAATTATTTATTAATATGTAAAAATATTAAATGATTTTACCTCAGTCGTAATAGCAATGGTTGCAACCAAGACGAGGAGCAACATGAAGAAAACAGTTTTGGAAACCATTTTTACAAAATTTGGAAATTTAAGCTGTTACTTTTTATTGAGAACCTTTGTTTTGTAGTTATATTTGGATTGTATGAACTCTTCCAAAAATTTAACAGCCTTTTATATCAATCGGCGATTGTTTTTGACCTGACCTGTTAAATTACGTAAGATATTCATTTGCTTTACTCCATTACCTGGAAAATGTAATGAAAGTATGGCCATACTTTTTAAGTTACACACAAAACATAATATTTGTTGGTGTTATGAAGTTTGACGCGACTAAAGGGTTAATGTCACACGCTACCGTGTAAAAGCATAGGTATTTAGTTACTCAGTAAATGAGCATTGTTGTTGTTTGGTGCGCACATGGACTTGGACTTTCGCAAAGACAAACAACTCCAACAATTGACAAAGACAAAATATTTGACGCAATAATATCCAATCCACAGACAAACAATGAAATCGCATATGTTATTGTTGCATCTTCGTATGTCCAATAAAAATGAGCATTATCACTGCGTATTTGTAATAAAAATTTGGCATTTCCACGAAATAAGTAGTGATCAGTTCAAGTCATATATACAAACTAATTTAGGACACATATCCAAAAGTAGTTTAAACTGGTAATAATTTTAGCACCTTTAAATTAGTTGACGTCACAATAAAATGATATAAATACTAAACGACTTAAGGTCAAAGTTATCAGTTTGCACTTTGAAATCTAGCACCAACAATCAAATATAAAAAGTAGTCTAAAATTTTGGATTTAGCTAATCAGCAACCATGTCCCGATACATTTCCTTGTTAGCTATTCTCGTCGTTTTTGCAGTGGCCATACAATTCTGTGCCGTAAGTACTTACCAATAGTAACTAAATTCCTTTGGGAGTAGCCTTATTGAAATCTAATCAAAATTTTATTATTTCAGATGGACGTTGCTGCCTGTCTCGCTAACAATGAGTTTTGTCAACCTGATGGGTCCGTTGGTAATTGCTGCTCTGGTTATTGCTACAAGCAAGCGGGATGGAATGGAGGAGTTTGCGCCAATAAGTAAAAGAATCCGAGAAGGGAATTTCGTAAAACTAATTAAAAACCGATAATCCAACCAGAAAATCAATTTAGTGTGCGGAATTATTTTAAAATGCACTTTAGTACATCTAAATATAAAATATGATCATGTAAACAATATGTTTTGTCACTCAAATAAATATTGCTATTTATGTTCAAATGCTCTTGAGTACACGATTTGAATATTGTATGTTGACTGTTGAAAAATAACATGACCAATTATAGAATGTATTGTGTTTTTCGGCTTGTTAGCTTAGTTAAGGTATTGAAAAAATATTGAAGTATTGGTACATAGAAATAGTTGATTTATGCGTACCTTGAACTTTTAACAGACACCATGCTGAACTTTCGTTGGAAAATATCCGGTTTTTGTGTTTCAAACCGTATTCGATTTCGTTAGCCAATTATACTCTAAATTGTATGCAAAATGTTAATCTTAAAATACAATCAATGTTATATAATTTCATCGACTTAAACTATAATTTTCATTTGCCCAAATTAGTTTGGGAATGTTTTGAATTTTTTTCTCTAAAATTATGCAATAATGCATTTACCTCTAAACAACATTTACGAAAAAAATTGCATTTTAACGAGAACGAGTTCACATTTAAATGGACAAAACTGTAAATGGAATATAAAAAATATACGTAGAATTTCGTATCTAATAGCTTAGTGGAGCTTCTGGGTCATCATCAAATCATCATAATTACCAATGTTAAAATGCTAATTAGTTCTTGGTCGGAGTAGACACCACGGCTCTCTTTGATGGATTAAAAGTTGTCGCACAACAACTAAAAAACAACAACACCTTTTTAAAATCATTAAATGACTCACAATAACATTACAGTATCTATTTTGCATGCAAAATTTACCTACCACACTGCTACATACATACATATTTATAAATACTCTATATAAATCATTGCTCTGCACTCTCCCAATTTTGTAAGAATACGAAAGGGTTAGTGAAATTGGAGCAAATGCATTATCCTCTGTTGTACACACGCACTTGTACTTAATTTCCATATGCCTAATTTGCTCCTCATACCAATTTATACAGGTAAGCTATAAAGATTAAGAGATTTTTAACTTGTTTAAAATAAATTTACAAGGGAAAGGTATACCTATAAGCGTTGTTATCTGTAACAGCGTCCTTTCATTCTAAAAACTACTCTTATTTCACAATTACGCTTATCATCCCAATTCCCACGAATACAAAAATGGAGCAATTACCAAAAATCGCTTACCCCTGGAAATACTTGTTAGCAAAATTTTTTAGAGGACACATATACGGCTTACACTATCTTAATTGGCTTTAGCTTTTAGAGGCTTTAACCCTTTTACTTGAAAAATACCACAAAAGCATGTAAAATGACAAAGGCCATCGGCCATTCTATAATATTATGATGATATGCGCATATAATTTATAGTCAACTGACTAATTAAAAAATTCTGTGGAAAATGACGTCCAAGGCTAATCTCACGACGTGTTGTTTACCGTGTATGTCTTGATTGTGTCGGTAATCTAGTTCTCTCTGCTTTTGCTTACGCACAATATTATATATTATGCCTATGCATACCAAATAGGACACAATGCAATCTCAAAGACATCTTGCATTATACTGTTTTAACTATAATTTACAAGTTTTTAGATGATTTCATTTTAATTAATTGGAATTCACCAGAAAATATTTTTATGCTCAGTGACCATATTATTATCTATATTCCATTACCATTATACATACATAAATCCTCAAGAGTTCGTTCGATATAGATTGTTACGATAAAATAATATGTTATAAAATTCTACGAAATACTACCTTGCTAAATATTTTTTATTTAAGATCATCTTCTCCAGCCATGCAAAACACTAAGATTTTTTCCAATATTTTTAATGCATTTCCCTGCTAACCTGTTTCCAATCGTTTTAAGTTGTTGACGTCAATAAGCCGGTATTATGTAGATTTGTATGTCTTCAGGGACCACTAACCGGCTCAATCGTATACCTTCTACAAAGAAAATCCCAAAAGCAACTTCACCTATTTTTTATGCCGTCAGAATATAATAAAAAATACTGATAGCAAGGTTATGGTTTGCAAAGAAGAAAAGTCTGGAACCAATATACCGTAGTAATCTATACTCATTTACAAAACGAACCAACGTATTTTTATCATTAATGGAATATTTTAACACATTTTTTTAACCAAAAATCTTGAATTCATTGGAATAATCTCAAACAAATAAACAAAATTATTACTTAAGTCTTTTGTTACACGATTTTTTAATGGTTCCTCCTCCTTGAGTAATATTTTGGCTAGTTTTTTTTCCGACAACTTCCTTCTATGAATCTCTGTATAGCATTCACTTCTTTGCGTAACAAGCGAAGGGCAAAAATATTTATTTAAGATAAGAGAGCTCTTCATCGTTTTACTAAACACCTGTTTTAACTAAGGTGCTACCTGTACTATTAAAAGTTTATAATTCTACTCCAACAAAAAATTAACATCTAATTACCATTATTTTAGCAGATGGCAAGCCTTCTTTATAAAATTGCATTTCCATTCCTTCACTTCTACTCATCCTGTATTTTTAATGGGATGCATGCATACACCCGTGCTGACTCATTGATTGATCCCAAGAAAAAACTAATTGTTTTAGCAAAGGTGTATATCGCTTAAACCCATGTTTTTTAAATGTACACCTGAAATACACATATAAAATCTGCAAGTTAAAAAAGACGCATAATAATTCACGTACACACATTTGTTTGTGTCTTCTAAAATATATTCATCTCGTCATGAGCGACGCATTCAGTACATGGACAGCTTATTGACGTAAGAAGAAGGGTGCAAGGAAAAAAGTACCTGTTCTTCTGGTATATCTTTGTAACTATTATGCGAATATTGTTTTTAATGCGGTATGCATTCATATGCGTGTTTCATTCTGAGAATACAATATAATATTATATAAAGCATTGTTATACACACTGGACATCTTAAAAAACGAACGAAGGTAAAAAACAAAGCGTGTGTATATACGTTGTATGGCCACCAGATAATTTTCTGCAGAATCCCAATATAAAGGTGTACATAGGTGTAAGCTCCAATCCCATTTGTGATCATAGAGGCAAGGAGCAAACAACGTTTGTAAATTTTTCTAGTGGTCATAATAAAGTGTTTTTTATACAGTGTGTTGCTAATTAAGATTTAAAAAAAATTATGAGTCGGTTTCTTGTATTGTGTTTGGTGGTGGCTGTGAGCGTTAGCGAAAGCTACGCCGCGTCAATTAGGAACAAAAGACAAGTTATTCCAAGAGAGTTCCAGAATATCAATATTGAAAACTATCTCAAGGTAAATTAATTATAAAACATACCTGTAATTACCATTTGTCTCATTTTGCCCCAATCCAGGGTCTCATAAAGAATACCCTTTTCTAAGATATATAATCAGAATATTTTTTTGACCGTTTCCGGTTGTCATAATATAATATGTTTTATGTCATGTTTCAAAATCAAACCAGAACGGCCCAAGATCTTGTTTGGTAACAAAGCAGTAGTTGTTGATGTTACATCATTTGACATGCAAACAGCTAGTAATATGTTTTGTATGCTGTAACCATCCCATTAAAAAACGAGATGTGGTCAGCGAATACTAGATCAGAAAAAATGATATATCTTTTTTAGCACATCTCGCTTCCGTGCTCTCATTCTTGATGCAATCTTCATACAAGTGCCCTTTAGACACTGTGCTTTAGTTTTTTAGCAACTTCCGTTAATTGGGACGAGGAAGTTAAAACGCCTTTGCATATACACATTGCCAATTCTCTTCAAGTGTGCTTTATCTCTCTCGCCCTATTTCTAAAAATATGCTCTTGTTTTATTACAGAATGAACGTGCCGTCAGATTCCAGCTCAAGTGCATTATCGATGATGGTCCATGTGTAAGTACATTACATATTTTTTAAAAGCTTTTACAACGCATCCCCAAACCTCCTTTCCTAAAAACAAGTCGCTCACTCTAGTTTCTAAGTTGATTCTTAGCCTGAGCAGACTAGATTTGGTGTTACGTAACCCAAATTCATTATCCATTCACCAATTTTATTAATGGATGCACTAATTAAAGCAGCCGTAAAAAAAACTTTCACTAAGCCTATCATTCATATGAATATGTTTACAGGACAGAATAGGCAAGTACTTGAAAGTGACCATCCCTGAGTTGTTGGTCAATCAATGTGCCAACTGTGATATGTCTCAACGCGAGAGAGCTGGCAAGCTCGTCTCACACATTCAGCAAAACTTCCCAGAGGAATGGGAGAGGGCTGTGAAGAAATTCCAAGTAAGAACAGGCCACATATATACAAATACACACAAAATATCTATCTTAACATCTCTCTTCTTATATAATATTCTATAATATGCTTTTGATACGTACTAACAAATAATCTTTGCCTATGCTCTCCTTCGCAATCAATAAAAAAATCCTCATCAGCATCAGAAGCGTGTCTATCAAGAGGTGAGATCTAAAAATTAATCCATTGATCCATATTGACAGGAGTGTCAGTATACCAAAAGGGTTATTACGCATGCAAAGGGGATATGTATGCAAACAAATCACTATGCATGCCATACTCAATAAGATGCAAATGAGTGACACGCTTAAAAAATACGCTGACGGTTAAAAAACAGAAAAAGTTGTTTATGAAGGGAGAAGCCGTTATGTATGCAAATGAGACTGATTTTTAAATTGCTTTTTAACGATACAGAGTGCATTTACGTAATACTAATCACATTGTTGTTATTCTCGTTTTAAGCAGGGCGGCAAGGTTAAGGCAGAAGACGCCGCTAAGTTGGAGACCGTCTTGGGCGTCAAGTTGGACCCTAAGCTTGTTGACGCTCCAGCAGCTACTTCCGCCGCAGCCACCCCAGAAACCACACCGGTAGCTAAGGCCGTTGATGTTCCAGCCACCTCTGAGGTTTCCATTACCAGCACATCTTCTGCTACCCCTCCAGCAACGTCCTCTTCAGCAGCACCAGTTGCAGCTTCCTCCTCTGAAGTCCCCGCAGCTGTCACAACAGCCACTGTAGCTGCATCCTCCTCCTCATCCACCGCACCAGAAACCACTTCCGCTGCACCATCCTCCAGCCCTGTCCCAGTAGTCGCTTCCTCCAGCGCCGCACCTGCCCCAGAAGCTCCAGCGACATCTTCAGCTGACCCAGTCCCCGCCGCCGCCGCCGCTGAAGCATCCACCGCTAGTCCTGCTCCACCAGCAGCTACTTCCTCAGAAGCCCCCAAAGCTTAAATAGTTTTTAATTAGCTTATTATTTTTTATTCAATTTTCACACAAATTGTGAATGATTTTTTTTACGAAAAAAAAAAGGGTTAAGCAATTTAATTTTTGGATTTTAGAGCAAAATATATGTGATAATCTTTTCTTTTAGTTTTTTATTATTCTTGAGGAAAGATGCTAATTAGTTTTGTATAGTTTGTAAGCGTATATATAAATTATATCTACAAAACTCACTCAGCCTATGTACTTTTACAAACGCGACAGTATAAAAAAGTGTATTTTAATATTTAATACACCAAACAAATTACCCTTCCTGTAATTTCTGTCATTACAACTAATTCTCTGTATCAAAGTTCATAGACACCGGCTTGACTTATGTCCACATATAACATATATTATAGGGGAAAACCCGACTTCTTCAACACAATTTGATTGTCGTCACAAAAAAAATTACCTTGTTGCTGCAAGCATGTCCATATTAACCCTTTTAATTATTTGGCAAAAATATCCTTGGTTTTTTTTGCATTTTGTCTTTAACCCTTTCAGCGAGTTGGTATTAGTCATTAGTGCACATGTTTTTTTGTAGAATTCCATGTAAAATATAATACTCCATCATATTTCAAGGTATACAGCACATTTTTGTGTTCGTCTGCTGCCCATGGTCCATAGCCACGAAAATGAGAGGAACCTTGATGAATTCACCGATTAAAAAATGCTTTTATGACTATCATCTTATATCGTACGATACATGTATTTTTATGCAGTAATATTCCAAGTTAACCCTTTTAATTCAACTAGCTTCATAAAAGAATATGCCCAAAATTTAAGGAAGAGCATACCTAAATGCAATTTAATACTCATGGAGTCACGGAAGCATGAAGCGGAACGGTAAAAAGGGCATTGCCGACTAGATCACCTTTTTAAAACAAAGATTTAACGTGGAACTACCATTTATACAGAATTAAATCAAGATCTTAAGATCAAATGAAACTTCTCGAAAGTACACTTTGAATTATTGGATATTGGATACTGTATCACAGTTACATAATATAAACTAAATTTTTTAAATCCCTGCAATAAAGTCACATTTAAAAAATATCTTGATTTAATTGATTTTTAGAATATCTTCCTGATTTCCTAACGTAACATTTATTGTAGCATTTTAAAAGAATTGTAAACGGGAGCTATTTTATTGGTTCTTTATACAAATGCTTGTATGATTTACTCAGTCAGATTAATATTATGTTTTTGACCTGTGCCTATGTAATATCCGGTCACGTTCACTGTGAATAAAAAAGGGTTGACCATTCCCAAGGATTTTTCTTTTGGACTCTACAAATAAAATTTGCCCTTCCTGTACAGTCCTTTACAAAACATGCTCAATGTCCACTCGCATTCCTTTTGGCATTTTCTTTCATCCCAAAATAAAAAGGGAGCATGAAAAGAACAACCTTTTTATTAAATGAAGACCTCTTGTCCTTCCGCATGGGAAATACTCAAGGCTTAACGTATATAAGAGACAGTGGCTTTGACAATCCAGAATGAAATGAATTTATACGAATACGGATTAAAACCAGTCATCTTTATATAATCCTGGCATTCATGCATAAAATATAATTCCATACAGATTTTTTGTCCATAATATTCTGTATTGACATCAGATGATTAAAGAAATCCAGGAAAATCCATATGGTACATATGAATTGCCATATGTTTTTAGCATAGGTCGGCCTTGTCAACACTGGAAGGATGAGTGTCTTAAAGGGCACAAGGAAGTCAATAACAAGATGAAAAATAGGTTAAAATTAGATTTAACCCTTTTACTCTTTTTAACTGCCTTGAAATAAGACTCTAGTGAATGTCATATTATGTTGCATCAGATCAAGGTAAAAACGTGTAAAATATGCTTTGAACCTCGTCAACCCTTTAATGATCCCTATATACATGTATAGGTTTGTGTGTTTGTCCATGAAACTCACAAAAATACTTTCAATTTCTGGCTTGCCTCAAGGTCGCACTCGGTCAGGGTATACCAACTTACCGAGAATTTTTTTCCCATAAAAGATTGCGACTCGCTGAGTTTTTGAGTATACCCAAGTTTTCATTGCTACATCAGGGACTTTGCAAAGAGATCCTGGAAAAAAATTAACTAAAGTTCTCATTCCAGCTATTAATTTCGGTTTTTGGGTGTATTTGAGACGGGCAGTTTCCGAAAATCAGTCAAAATGGTAAAATGTATTATTTTCGCCGTAACCGGTGCCATCCTCGCTCTATCCGTGATCTGTCCAACTTCCGCTATTGAAACGAAGCTTGACAGGTGAGCACTAATCAAATTACACCAAAAGTAGGGCAAGCATAAACTTTTCTAAGGAAAAAGTTTTTTGCTGGGATCACAATCGATTTCTTAATTAGCGTCATAATTTCTGTAGAACATTTTCAAACAAGTTGTCGATTTTGAGACGCAAATTGATCCAAACAAAAATAAGCATTAGATCAAACCCTAAAAATACAATAAAAAATATTGGTATTTTCCTTGTTTCAGAATAAACGTGGATAAATACCTACAAAACAGGCCACTGGTGGAAGAGCACATGCGTTGTTTGGTTTACTCAGGTATGAACATCATCCATAAAATTACAAACTTGTTTTTTATTCTTCTTTGTTTCCTTCCTTCCTTCCTCTCATCTTAATTATTATATCTTATGTTGTTTCCAGGACCGTGTGATTCAATTGCGAGTGAAATGAAAAGTAAGTTTTTTTTATCGTTACTTCTTTTATAAAAAATACAAAACCACATTAAATTACGTATGCTCTCCAGCTCTGGCTTGTCCAGGAGTTCCAGAAGTTTCCAGTTGGAAACAATATGCATGTGTTGTTATATTGTTCGGTTGATGATGATAATCCAGGTAATTTAATCCAATTTTTATTTTGTTTCCACGTGTGCGCAGGACTCTTTTACACGTACAGGTATTCCGGAATTAATACCTCACGCTGCCGAGTCTGCACTCCAGAGCAAGAACAAAAGTTGGGCAAGATTGCCCAGCATTGGCAACAGCATTACCCAGTGGTAAGCTTATCAACCCAACTTATCTTAGTGTATTTAAAACTGACTGATATTAAAATAATTCTATGTGTAATTATTATACAGGCTTGGAGGGACCTCACCCAAATGATCTCTTCTGCTGGCTAAGCATTTACGGAGGAGACGCAGGAACTCCAGGAAGAAATTACTCGTTATATAAATAAATCCATTGTTTACGCTATACTTTTTATATTGTTTACTGAAAACTTACCATTTTAGGGTTTTAAATAAAAAACTTATATTTTTTGTACAAAAATTACACATTTATAGCCATTTTTATTTTAATTATTCAATTACAATCTGGAATTGGCGCGAGATACAATTTGTCATTAGCATACAAAATTCACACTTTTTATATATTTTACGTATTGCATATTCACAAAAACAACAACATCCGCCCAAGTCTTTATGTTTTGAAGCACTTTAAAATTTATTTAAAGTGTTTATTGCTTATTTCTCCCAAAACTCTACGACCATGACCAAATAACGTGTATGACCTACGGCGCAGTACTAATCTGCTTGTCCACACTTTCAAAACAAAGGCAATAAAACAGTAGCGAGCATAATACGTGTCATGTTTTTTACTTTACAAAATTATAGAAAACTTTTCCAGAATGCTTGGCGCCTACTATTCTTAACCCGTCCAGCAACTTTTACAGATTATCCCCTGATAAGATAACCACATGATTCAGCTTATACCGGATACCCGTGGTAATTTTTTTTAACGAATTCCAAAATTTCCATTGGAATAAATAACACCATAATAATAACTATTGCTATGTAGAGGTAACTGGTCACTCCTCCTTATTTAAAAATATGGAAGATGGTAATAAATACACAATGCAAACCTGCAACAAATAAATTGCATCAGATCTACATATAATCTCTATGTAAATTGCATGTTTATATGTGCATTATGGTTATTGTAAACATGTGACAAATTACTATATTGCTTGCGGTATGCTATATACAAGTGATGGTAACATTCAACTTTGAATTTTTTTATTTTGCGTCATCACCCGTCATTATGATCAGTTTGGCTCGTGTCATGCGGTACATTACCTTCTCTAAAGAAGTATATATGCAATGTGAGACTCCTGTTGTGGGTCAATGTTATTATTATTACATATGAAATGAATGAGTGAGTAAACCAATGCAATCCACATATAATCCTTACTGTCATCATATAATGTGTAATCATGCACACACTGAATAAAAAATGCTATTTTAAAATATCACTTTCAACACAGACTAAAAAACTGTCCATTTTCAAATTTTGCAATTTTATTTACCATTTCAGCAACAGCTCTCCTGAAATGAGTTTGCAATATATGATGATGAGGGAATGCAGAAAAAAATTAATAATCCAAAAATATATAATGAAATATACTAAAAATCTATAATGCAATCTGCAATGCAACTAGTTACTTTATAAATTTTTTATTGTTTAGCTAGTTTTTATTTTGTTGCACAGCAAAAGATGATCTTTTAATGTGAATGATTGTTTGTACGTGGAGGAATGGAGTAACATAACTCCTCCATTCACTATCTTCTCTTGGCTGTGCCAGTTTATTAAAGTTGAGGGTCATTTTGCCCTTCTATTTTTTTCTTGTTTACCAACAAAGTATAAAAAACTCTGAAAAAATGCATGCAATGTTATATGAAGGCGTTAGGTAACACAATTTTTTTTGGTGACTATATCTTTTACTGCTAAATACTTATGTCAACTTAGTATGTGGTGTATTCAGTACTAATTTTTTTGCTGCTGTTGAAACCAAATACCATTTATTTGTATGAACTGACGGACTCGCTAAATATCAGGTAAATTGGAGGGTTACATAATAGTAACGATATAATTGTTTAAAAGAAAAAGGCAGGCAGTAAGTAAGTTGGCTACTGTTGATTGAATATAAATGTGTGCATTTAAGAAGAGACCCCTTATTTTGTCCGTATGGCTCAAATATCTTTTAAAAGGGTTGGAGCAAAGGTGTTCAAGCAACAAAGGCTCTGCTAGTGTGAAGAGGCGACAAAAGAAAGGGTTAAAACGGGAGGAAAAACGGTACTTAAGCATGATATTATTACATTTTATGTAGATTCCTTTGAATTCTTCCTTGTAAAAATTTAAATGCTTGTTTTATTTTTAGAATAGGGATAAAGGATTGGCGAAGCTGTTTCGGTACATTGGGTTAGTTTACTTGATAAAGTGAACAGAGCACAAGTGTGACTTAATTGCAACTGCATACAACAAGATTTCACTGTTCTTGTTGTGGTTTTAAAAATCGAAAGTTGCCAAAAGTTTGTTGGGGTTTTAGTGTGTTGAATTGATACAGTTTACAGTGGTTTTTTAAAAAAGAACTTGAGCAGTTTTCGAAAATGGAAGGGAAAACTGAAGGAAGACTACACTGTAGCAGTGTGGTACTCGCAGTAACGCTTATTGTCACAGTTATGTTTATCATTGTGGATAGCTTTAATGGATCGTAACGTGGTTTTGATGGGATTAAGGAAAAATTCACGTTTGTACGGTAAGAGTGAATAAATTAAGAGATCTAGAGCGTATTAAAATGTACGTTAGAAATATACATGGGTTTATTTTGCGTTTTCAGATGAGGGAAGCTATGTATATTATGGTGATGCACGTACGGACAAAACTATTTTCCAGGACTGATATTTGAAGATGTGATCTATAGTACAAGGACAATGACTATTACCTGCCTATGTTCCTACATGAAATGTTCACTAATACAAAAAAATGGAGCTTGGGTTTAAAAAACATGAAAATAAATAGAATATAACTATTATTGAAATATTGTGTGTTAATTATTATTGATGCAATGGCAAATAATGCAAGTATATTTTGTGAGGATGTAACATGTAACACAGGATTTTAGTTCAAGGTTATATGTAATTTATTATGTGATCTAGATATATCGTCTTACAATCTAATTACCTAAGAATAGTCTAGTATAAGAAGGACAGCATAAGTTATGTCTTCAGAATGCATTACAGGAACTGTATTTTTGCAGAATCACGCGATAGGTACGAATGTACGTTGTGTATGCATATAGTAAGGCATCTTACATTTAGATAGGTTCCAGTTCCAGGAAATCTGAAAGTTTAGCCTGTGTGATTATTTTGTGTACATATCCGGAACTAATCTGGATTTGTCAGAGTTTTATCCGGTCAAGCCGTCGTCATGTTTTTAGAGACACAGTTCCTTTTTGACCTTTTCTTCATCATTGCATGCAAAAGGTTATAAGGATATTTCGCATTCGGAGAATTTGGATAAAAAAGGAGGTGTAAAGTAACATTTGCCACTGTAAAAAAAAAAGTAATACATATTTCCAGATGTTATTTAGTTTTTTATGAAAATGTTATCCAGAGTAGACCTAGTCCATAAAAATGTGCAGGTGACAGAATAATAACAGATGAGCAGTCAGAGTGTCACACACCTTGCGTGTGTTTCTTTCTGTTCACGCAACACTGCAAATGGGGATTTTGATTCATACCGTATTTCCTCTATTACAACAACCGTGCTCTATTTGCAAACATGATTTATTACCCCGCTGTCTATTAGAGAGTCCTGTTGTAATAGAGGAAATACGGTATATATAAAATGCATATGTGCCTTGGGACTAGCGAAAGAATGTTACATATGTTGAATTAAAGACGGAGAGAGAGAGAGGAAAGTGCGAAATAAATCTTTTTTTCTTCCGGAGAACTCGACGGCTCGATGAACTGGTAAAATTGGCGTGTGAGAGGAATAAAATCCAACAAGAAGTTTATGTCATCCACTCATGCAATGTAAAAAGGGAGAGAAAGAATAATATCGGAGTCTGGGAGAAGAAGGAATTAGAAGGGAAGGGAGTTCCTTATAGGACAAAAAGGAATTTCCTAGAGCGAAAAGTATTAATATATTATTAGATTTTTCTGGGCTAACCTTAAAATAAACGGTTGGAGTCTCTAGTCTGGTTCAAAGGCAAGTATTCGTTATTAAAATGAATAATCTTTTGTAAAGTGTGAAGGGTTTTGGGACATAAATCATTTACAGTTACACATATTGCATTGCAGCCAAAAGAACATGAAAGGGTTATATATGGGCTGTATGCATAAAGAATTTACTAAGAGAAAATGTGTGACATGTTTTACTGTTTTTTTTATTTGACAGCAAGGTATTCATATTAAATTGCTAATTACCTGGAATGACTTTTATATATCGCTCAATTTATTATTGTTTGTGTCAATCACATTTTAAAATTAACCCTTTAAGCATTTTTATTTTGAGATTTACTCATTTCACTTCCGGCATTTAACAATTACTCCGCCCCATTCAAGCCACGTGTGAATTAACTCCCATAATTGTTAAGAATTTAATACGAAAATATACTGACTACTCTCGGCTGCTAATGAAGAATTGCAATGTTTTCACTTTCGTTCTCGTCAGCGGATATGGAGCAACAATGAAATACGCAGCCATAAGAATTCCAAAGTGGATGATGATGACAAGAATAATAAATTGCTTTGTTTGCACAAACACAGCTTCAGCTACCTTTTTAAACTCCCTAAGCGATTTTACAATGGAGATTAACTGTTTCTCAGAGAATTTCGGCAGGCCTTGTTTAAATTTAAATTTTGCAATGTAAATGAAGATTAGCTTGTGTCTTATCATCGCCCCCACCCCACACACCTTATCCTGTAGATCCACCTTAAACAAGAAGGCTGCTGTATGCAAAATCACGATGAAAGACAATGACAATTTTAAAATACATTGTTTTACACAAACCAGTCAGAATTACAAATTTTTATAATAAATATGCATTACAAACCGTAAATTACCGTTGTTGCATATAATACAATGATGAATCAGCTCTCCTCTCACAAAAATAGGTAACGGATTAAATTACATTTATCACCATCATTTTTAACACATTTGCTAACAGCTGCTCTAGGCCCTCATTTTTTAAAGTCTTGTGCAATACAATATTCCTATGTTGCGGTAAATCTATAAAACTTGCATATTCAAAACAGTTTTTAACCCTTTCCTCTAAACACCTCCGTAAATTATATGGACACCAAGAGATGCATAGCTAATTAAGTGAATTAATCATTACAATTACGTTTTTTAGCATCTCACATCCCACTAATTCATTTTAATCTAGACCAACACCGCTTACAAAAACACGTACTAAAATAAATTTGCATAATAAAAAACCCCCCAAATACTGCTGTTGACAGGCGTAAGAGTAATTGGCTCGGCACGTATGTAATTATCACCGTTCATTTTTCCAAAAAATTCTCATTAAATTAAAAAAGCTAAAAAAGGAAAGTGACTAGGTTTAAATTAGCTATCAAAAAATACACGTGCAAGTTTGTCTCACGCACTTGTCTTTGTATTTTATTGCCTATTTAAGCTTACATCCCCTCATCTCAAATTAAAACAGGAAACAATATAAAAAAAGAAGCTGTGATGGTCTCCTCACTTGATCTGAGCCTTTGCAACAATAGAAAATATCCCATTACAACACTACAAATGCAGTCAGTAGGGTAAATATAGCTGTACACACAATAAAAAACGAGAGTCCTCTTGACTTTTTAAAAAAGTGGCTGAACAAATGCAACCCTTTCTGTTTAAAGTTGGTTGAACTGTCGAGCAGCTCTATACCTATCCATATGTATGTTCATTGAGCAAGGTCTTAATGGGCCTGTGTTCTGTCACATCCTTTTTATACGTACATAAAAGCATTATAATTTTATACCTATTAGCGTTTTCGCTCAGTCGCGAAAAAAATTGTAGCAAACAATATATAATAATGATGGAAAGCATTAGGACAGAGAGTAGTTTTAATGTCACTAACATCATGATAAGCATACATGTAATACTATATTACGATTTAAAATGATAAAGTGTCTCGGTATCCCCTTGATGTGTAATACACGTGTATATACAAGATAATATGTATACTTATCGTAGGAATGTATATAAGAGTTTTTATACTACGCGATAGAAATCGAAAGTCGTTTTTTAAAGTCATTTTGAAATCAGCAGGATAGCTTCACTGTGACTTTGATGGATTCAAGTTATTATGCCATGCAGCATTCTTAAATCTGTCTTTTTGCTCCTCATTTCTAAATCGAGATCCTTTCAAAGCAGTGTGTATAGAAGATTATGTGGAGCAAAGAGAGCTGTCTTTTTTATCTAGTGACAATATCGTTGATGTTATCAAAAGGTAAGGCTGATTAAAACATTTTGTAAGACTTATTTATTTAAAAAAAAATAATACATATAATATCAATATATTCAGTGACCTTTACTACGTACGTGTAACCCGATAAGTATTCGATTTGGCTAAAGAATTTTCGTTAAATTAGGAAATTTCGTTAATAATTTTGTGTTACATATAATTTTTTTGTGAAACAATCAATTTTATGTAATTAAGTTACGTGTCCATAATTTAGGTGATATATATTGTGAATATGCGTTTGTCTGTCTGTCTGGGTATCTCTTTTAATGACAATCCTAATTATAAATATTTCAACCCTTTGATTACCCTGGTTAACCCGGTTTATCGATTTGCATACCCCAACTCGTTTTTTTACTACACAACCCCTATAATTTTGTATCCAATAATAATAGTAATCTTGTTACCACTCGTGCCATATTTTATGCACTTCTTTCAATTCACATTTCAAACTATACGTGTGACACTCACGAAGATGCAGAACAAGTTGGGCGGAGTTGGTTACTTGAGAAATTGAACCAAATGGGTTACAACCATTCATCCTATGAATACCATTTCAAATCACTCTCATTACCACACAGTTGGTCATACTGCACCATAAAAATGCACTTTATTATACCAAGTGACCAAATGACCATCGTCCACCAAAATATTTTGTGTTCTTTTTGAAGATGAGAGCCTTGAATCCCCAAAGTGCTCATCTTCTTTACCCTAATTATTTTCTACTTTGGCATATTTCCCTGAGTCACGATTTTAAAGCTTTACTAAAATGGCATCTCATCTTCAAAGTCTCTATTCAAGCATACTTTTTTGAACTTGATAATCTTTCTAAAGTCATGATGCTCATTCAGTCGTGCTCTTGCATCTGTCAACATCAGCATCATGTTCTTCGCTTCACCTTCATTTTTTTTTGTAAATCCATTAAAAAGTCTTAGGGTGAAGCAACACATTTTCAGATTGACTTGATTTTTAACCTATTTAACGATATCCTTTTACCAGCTCAAATAATAATTTGTAGCAACATTACACATATGTTTATCCTGCTCAGGTCTATATTGCAAAACATCGTGTGACTCTTAAAAAAATGGTACATCCTCCGCGAAAGAAAAAGTTTTGCAATTTTTTCTCTACAAACTTTCCCAAAAAGATAAAGCGTTTCGAATTGCTAATGTAATAGTGTATTCGCGTAATAACACTAAAAAACTGCTCTCTTAAAAAGTTGACGTGTGTCTTTTTATTTTTTATTTCATAATTTTTTGGGCTGATAACAACAATTCTGAACAACTAGCCCATAAAAAACGTTTTAAAGTTCCCATCATCAGTAATATTCCTTTATTTGTGCAGTTTTGGTAGGCATATTTTTTACCATGTATTTTTCCTTATGTATGTCGTTTTAGAAAATGGTTGTGTGACTAAATCAATTTTACCCCTTTTAAAAACATCACTCTGGGATTCATTTATGGATCACTTGCATTTCTTTTTTCTAGTTGAAAGCACTTTCATAAAAAACACCATCCATCCCATCCATGGACAAAGGTAGCGTGAGTGATCTGCAAAAATCCTTGTCAACTCAGTGACTACAATTTTTTATACTGCAATAATTATATCCACCAGTAGGCATACCTTAAGACGTGCATGTTTTCCTTCAGTCTGTCACAGAGTTACGCTGAAGCACGACGAAAATCTATGCGACAGTAGTATTAGTGCAAAAAAGGGTTAAGAGATTCTGTTTGGGGAATTCTGCAGAGAAATCTGATTCAGGTAGGTAGGTAGGTTATATTAGCTTCGTCAATTCAGTATGTATTTTTAGGATAAAAAACTTTTGGGAAGTTTTGTGTATGGATTGGATTGGAATCAATCGTTTTTTATATATCACAGCATTGCATGAGTATATGTCTGCAACTGTGGAACAAGTTGACTAATGAGTTTCTTAATTAAACTCTCCAGACAAAAAAAAGTTTGGTGTTGCGTAATATGACCATGGGAGATGAAAAGTTTGTATGTAATTAAATAAGTTGTGTACGTTTTGTTTCCTTATCATGTTTAGGTCTCTTATGATCCACACAAGGGGATTTCTGGATAATGCTTATCAACATGTGAACTGAAGTAGTACTTGGTGACTGTGAATTTAGTGTAAGTAAGCATGGTTTGTTCAGAAGTAAAGTGTGATGTGACTGTTGCCGGAGTACTGATAAGCATTTGTGTGCTTATCAACTACTTGGCTCAACAAGTGTCGGGGAGACCGGAATTGAATGGTGTTGTAAAGCATGAAGTGTATTCTCCAGTAATTCCTGGAGGATTCAGTCAGGAGGAGGGAGGGAAGATTCCAGGTGAGCTGCACTAATTGATCTAGGTTTAACTTAATTAAGACTAGTGTGAAAGGGTTAACTGTGTTTTTGTATGTGTTTAGGTTTTATCCAGGCGTCGCTACTAAAATACTGTCAGAAATGCAGTGACAAGCAAAAGGAAAAAGTGGAGCAGGTTCTCTTACTCCTTCTCAATCTAAATCAAAATGAAGACCTTGAAGTACAAAAGAAAACTATAAAAAAGTTTTCAAGGTCACCCTTCTTCAAAGCCACTTCCGGTCCATATCAACGTGGCTCCATGTCATCCTTTCCTACGCCAGAAATTCAGTATTATCCTCGTGGTGGTGGTGGTTCCCATCAAGATCTCAGTAATGACAACACCACCTCCACAATGTTAACTGGAGTTATAGCGTTACCTACTGTTTCAACTACTCCAGCAACATTCTCCTTTCAGTCTTCGACCACTGTTAGCTCTGCTCCGGAACCGGCACAGTCTGTGGAGATGCCGACACCTCCAATGCCACCTACAACTTCCGGCCCGATTTACTACTACTACATGAATTCTTCTTCATCCTCTTCATCTTCTCTTGAACCTCCAACAACTTCCGTTGTGGAATCTAGTGTAGCTTCCAAAAGCACTACTTTGCAACCTTAAAAATTAATTCTTATTCAATTTTTCTTGCATAAACTTATATCGTTTAATCCTTTTTAAACTTTAAATCAATAAAAGGAGACTGTTGCCGTAAAAATTATAAAAAAAACTTTTAAGTTTATTTTAAACAACAACCAAAAGATTCGCAATATAATTGCACCAAAATAATGTTTAAGACAAGAATAATTTTTCTCCCTTCTGCTCTCATCCGTCGTTCTGTTCTGTTAAGAGTCTGTCCCAGCAAGCTCAGGATGTTTTGGAAGTGGCTTCACTAAAATCATTTTTAACATAATTAAAATAATTAACCTAGTGTTAAATTTTTAATTTGGATTTTAAATCAGTATATGTTACGTTTCTGCATGATCTTGTCCTCATGCATCACATCCTCAATACAGAAAACGCTGCAAAAGGCGCTTTCAGATGAAGCCTTGTAAGTGACAAGTAAGTCAGTTCCATTGTTTCGTGCTACTTTTGGTATCTGGTCGAAAGTGCTGGAGCCGCATATTTTCTCTTTTCCATCTGTGACATCGCGGACCTCGAAATAGTCATTGTCACTGTTACAATTGGTAGAAAAGCCACTATCCTTGACTTTTCCTTTGCATAGCAGGGCAACTGTGCACTTATCCATTATTGAGCCCTATAGCAAGCAAAACAAATTCATAAAATACATTTAAAACCCTTGTATTAAAAATATACAATCCCCTTTACCTCAAAAATATATTTGCATGGTTGTTCTGAGGACTCCAGCTTAAAAGTAAGAAACTTCTCCGTCATTGAATAAGTGCCGTTGCAGGCAACTTATGTTGAGAATTAATTAGATAACGTTGGTTAAATAATTTTTATATAGACTATTTTTAGGTTGGGATATCTTTATAGCTTATAGCTTACTCTCGTCCAGTCTGGTCTTGCTTAACGTCAAAACCTCCAGTGGAACGGGTTGTCTGTCCGAGTCCTCTTCTGATGACAAATCCTCTTGATTAAGGTTACGACCTTTAGGCCGTCTCTTGGGATCACGCTTCCGATCATTTTGGGGTTTTCGAGCTTTCCCCGTGTCACTAGAATAAAAAAATAATTATTCAAAAATGTATAGTGTTCATCAACTTGATAAACATCACATTCGAGCGCAGATTATTTTAACTTTAAAATTTTGAACAACATAACAGAACAAAATTGTTCATGCAAAACAATCTTCAAGGTCTACCTTTTTGAGCAGAAGAACCCATCCTGAGTATGGTGATATACCCATTGAACCAGCTCTATAACAATATTCATGACATACGACGTTAACACATATATTACAAGTCCTTAACTCTAAATTACATACTGTAAGATGTATGCACATAAATACCAAGTCATAATGATTTACTATTCTTACCTTGCACATTGGTGTAAGTTCCTTTTGAAATAAAATAATTCAAATAAAATAAATCCCGTTCGCAAATAAATTACAGAATACGAAATGTATTTTTAATACCTCTTTTTGTACAGTCTTCTTTATAACCAGCGCTTGTAATGCCAGCAAGAATATATTGGTTACTAATCCCATCCAGTTGAGCCATAAGTGGTCCACCAGAGTCGCCCTAAATTGAATTTTATAACATTGATATTATATATTGATATATTGTTTACGATCCATTCGAGAAAATAAATTAGTAACTTACTTTACATCCTCCCTTGCCCCCTTCCACATGAGCAGAACAAAGATGTCGGTAAGTTCCAAATTCCCACTCATTAGTATTTAATGGTGAAGTAACATTACACTTGGTAATTGTCACGTCACCTTTTTGCAAAATCCTTACAGAAGAACCTAACCCAGGTTTGTATTGACCCCACCCAGCCACTGTCATAGTTTGGCTGGTGAAGTCAATAAAGAACCTGTCTTCAACATCGGGAAGGCAGATGGGAAGAATCTTTTCGTTCTGAAGCCAACCCCTTGCTATTGGTTTCTTCAATTTGAGAAGTGCAATGTCAAATGGAAACCTAATATACACAAAGCAATGATACTAAGCGCTGCTGTGGGCTGGAACATGGCTGCAAGTAGTAGACGGAACTTTAATTTTACTCTATTTGAGAATAATGTGGATGCAAAATAATCTTTTCAATGTCAACGCGTAGAGAGTGTTCGTCATGATCCGTAACATGTGGTAAGCCCCAGCCAGGAATATCTTGAAACTTCTCATCTTTGGGATTTCTATTAAAATTAAAATAGGTTCAATTACGGGTAAATTTATATACAACAAAAATTTTCAAATCAAGTTAAAAACATACTCTCCATTTTTAACAGTTTGATCCAGAAGATGGGAATGGAAGATTAGCTGAATACTCTCGGGAGTTTTTTCTACTGGTATCATCCATTGATTAAGCTCCCGTATACAATGTGCCTAAAGCAAAAAATAAGTTTTAGTTTTGTCGCTTAAACGGGTTATTTGTTAATTATATGAATTACCGTACCGCAGTTAAGGCATAACGATCATTAATCAGTGAAGCAGCACAAAATGGACTCCTTGAATTATTCATTTTGTCGTTTCGTTTCACGATTGGAGCAATCCAAGGAAACTCAAACATTCCTGCATCCGTCCCACCTACCACTCGTGCATTTTTGATATATTTGCTGGTTATGTTTCGTTTCCCACAAACTACAATAATGATTAAATATTAAAATGGTGCTCCGAAAATGCCAAAAAATTCATACAAGTACATACCACATGTCGTAAGCGTCTTGCGGTCAAGATTCTTATGCGTTTTAAGTGGGGTTGCTGTAAATTAAAATGTTCGTAGCATTACATTTTTTAAAACTCAATCATTACATTTGTTATCAAGTATATTACGTTTTCTGAACTCTTCCGTGTGACGCTCAAGACAATATACCTGACAGGTTGCGTCAGATGAAGCAAGGTACTTGACGAATAAGTCTGTTCCATTATTACTTGCAACTTTTGGTATCCCATCAAACTCACTGGACCCGCAGATTTTTTCTTGTCCATTTTTTGCATCGGAAACCTCGAAGTAATCATCAAAGGTTCCGCAGCGGGTCGACCCGCCGCGTTGGCTCACTTTTCCTTTACAAGCAATTGCAACAGTGCAATTCTCTATTATTGAGCCCTTCAAAGAGAACAAACAATCGTGGAATGAAAATTGATAACTACATTCTTTAAGTCGGGCGCTCAGGGAGAACTCAATAACAGGATCACCAAATAAAAATTCATTATACTGTACTGTATACAAGCCGTTGCAGCGAACTGTCGGACAGAATAAATAAAAACAGTTATTAATTGCTGTTATGGGATATTATATGGAGTTGGTGGCACTTATAATTTGCATACTTCCATTCCGCCTATAGGAAGAAGAGCGTGGATCCAAGTCCTCATCGTATGTGGACAAATCCTCTGAACTATAAGCGTTTCTGTCGAAGTCTTCTATATACGCCTCTCGCTCTGATAGTGAGTGTGAGTCTATTGCTTGAGAAAAGCAGTATATAAGTGAAATAATCGGTAAGAAGGAATACGCCATACTTTTCAAACGATATATAAATTTAAACCTTCTCCAAGAACTTCTATTGAAAAATAGTTTGATTTTGTACATGCATCAGGAATACGCATATTTATACTCATCAGCATCAATTAAATTTTCCAAGGTTTATGATTAAACGTCTAGACATGAAAATTTAGTTAAAACGTTAAAACTATAGAGTAGGATTTAAAAAGTCTTGACGCACAACATTTTTACTATACAAATATACAATACTATGAAACACAACTTCACTCATACTATCTGTGAAACTTTGTGTGGAGGGGTAATTTGATACGTAGATTCCGAATCCGACAAGAAAAAGGGCAACCCGATTAATTTTTGCAGACATCTTTATAAAACTAAGTCTTAACCATTTTGCATTATAAGTCTAATGTTAAAATTTACTGTGAGGAAAAGGAAAAACTGTGTAAATGTGAATTTTACTGCCCAAAAGGAGGCTTACTTTGCATTAGGATGGATTTGCTGTGTACATGGTAGATTCACACTGTACAGAATACCGTGTAAAGTAAACAGGGAATTAACCGGAACGGCTCTAGTTCATAATATGTTAATATGGGTTTTATTAAGTGTATACATCAAGTATTGATTTGACAAACCAGATTTCATTGCCGCAATCCAGTCATTATCATTACGCCACGAACATTAATGACTTATGACTATGACGACTATATTATGGATTATAATTATGTGATGAATTTAAACATATATGTATGACAATTATGGTGAGTCGCTTATGTCTATCTGTCCATCTTTTAATCTAACGATTCCTGTCGAACGCTTTAAATTAAAAAATTGATAATGGAGTCATAGCAGATCCATAATTTTATGATCTTTTTCATATTGTGGAGGTTAATGAATTAGACTAGCTTGGACTTGACAGATGATTTCTTGAGATGCTCCAAATACTTTTAAAATCGTCTTAAATATGCATTTAAATTTTATAGAAATATAGAAACTGACCTTATACTGACCTTAGAATAAAATTTTCCATTCAAGGTTAATAAATACATGTCTACATATGATTGTAAGAGGAAATTTCTTGAAATCTTAAAATGATATAATCTATATTTAGAAAAATTATTTTATGTACAGACAACTAAATCCAAACTTGTACTTTGGTACAATAACTTTGCTACTATTTATACAATTATTCCATTCCGAAATGTAATGTGTACATATGGCGATGACATGTAGCATACCAACGTGTATTAATAATGTTATACTGGCATTAAGAGTCCAGACAGAAGTCAAACTTTTTAGTCGTTATATAAAGAGATCGAATGAAACGAAAGTACTAGTTTTAATACTTGTTTAAAATTTTCATACCATGTTATATGAATACACACACATTTACATACATGTTTGTAGATATACGTACGTATGGTTGACGAACGTTCCAACATTTTAAACTTTATTTGTGTAAACTTTTGTTTTGCTTCAAAAACGCAACTCATTACAACCCCATTAAAATGTAAAATATAAATTACCCTTTTCTTCCTTCTGCTCTCATCTTCTTAACTGATCAGACTTTTGCTCAGCAGCGGCGGCGCTAGCCTCTTAAAATTGGGTAGGCAAAATCAGCTACAATTATTAGATAAATAGGCAATTTAAAAAAGCAGATTTTAAATGCACGTATGCCATCATTTTAAACTTTAGACAACGTATTTTTGTTGCTGTTTTACGAATATAAAATATATTTTTCGTTATTAAAATTGACAATCCTTCTAAAATGGCCAGCAATTCCTCCATAATGGCCAAACAACACACCAAAATGGCCAACCAACCCTCCAAAATAACC
>JAHZNG010005073.1:0-11267 GCA_027744375.1 Orchesellides sinensis | reverse complement strand
ACAGATCCCACGTCCAATACCATCTCTTATGTCTCTTAGGATCCCCTCTCCACCTACTCAACGATCATCAATGGTCTACACCAAAAAGAGACATACACAAGGCGATATTGACCATCAACAAAACATTCATAGTAATCGCCTGCGCACTTTCAAAGGCTGGTCGATTTAGGGTATTGTTTGATAGTCTTACGTACGTAAAAGGTATATTTGGATGGTTCAATGTAAAATATATGTAAATGGGATATTTGGATGAATATATGAAGAAATATATGGAAATGTTGTATTTTGATGGTTATGTGAAAAAAATACGTAAATGCTACATTTTTTAAATGAATTGTGGAAAAATATGTAGGTGAACATAAGCATCTGCTTTCGTTGCTTCTATAGTATAACGTTTTACGTCGACTAGTTTATTTAAATAAGATCCAAGGGTTTTAAATCGATTCACAGGTAATGCATTTAGCTACTTTTACATTCAAAAGGATGAAACTGTTCCAGGGGACTTGTTTATTTTAAAACGTAACTTTTTTTATAAATTATCATGGCAACGGAAAAGTGAAGCGTATAATCGCCGACAAGTATTTTGTCGATGCATAGCGTACCGCGTCTTTACAAAATCGTTGCTATGGTTATTGAAATATTTGTTAGGTTTGTTATGTTATGCAACAAATACCAGTTTCCTAGCATAGCTTTGACAGAATCGCTAAGTGCATAACCTGGTAATCTATTTTCAAAACCTTGATAAGATCTTAAATGTTGAGCGAAAAATGAATGGTGCTTTAGCCAAACTGTACACAATCAGCCGTCAACTTACTCCAAATATTATGAAAATACTTCTGTCAGCACACGTAGTGAGTAATACTGATTTTGTAAGTCCAGTATGGGCTTTTGCTGAGAATAAGCTATGTAGGTTACAAAAAAAATCAATAGATTCCTGGTGTCATTTTTTATCCATCTGTGTGTAGAGCATGGAGGAAGAAAAGTAAATTTAGTTATACAAATATTGATGTAAACTCGATGTAAACTTGATTAATATAATGACACTTTCTGAAAGGTGAGTAGACAAAAGTACAAGTATGACAGCTTCTTTCTACTACTGCCAAATAGTGAGTGTTTTGAGCAATCTGTAGTTTGGAATGACAGCTAGTTATGGAATCATTATTGTAAAAATTTTCAAAGCGTAGATGATAATGAATTATCCTATGAGTGCTTTGTTGAAAAGTGTAAACTAGTTATTATAAACGAACGAAAGAAAATTTATTTATTCTAATTTGTAATATTGTTGAATTTGTTAAATGTTAATGACCTGGTTATAATATTGGATAATATATGTTTGAAATAATATTGAAATTGTTTTTAGCAGTGCATGGTACTGTCATGGTGTTGGCTAGGAAGACCAGACTTATTTTGTGTGACTGATACTCTTATACACTGAAATAAAGTCTTTTCTGATTCTGATTCTGATGTAACTTTTTTTATTCAGTGTGTAACATTTCCGCATTGGAGTCTCTATTTACTATTGGCTATCGCTTACTATTGACGTCGAAAGCTCTCATCGGACTTTAATTTTTTTTAAAACAAAACAATAATTATCAGCGTAAATATATGCTCACTAACAAGCAGCGAAAGGGAAGCTGAAGATGCTTTATGTGATTATCATTGAAGTGTGTCTGTCAACACGATAACTCGAAAACGAATTGACCGAAGCACATTAAATTTCGCATAGTGGTAGATCATTATAGGGCGGAGGTCAAGTTCGTTAGTCAACAAGATCGGTCAGTAAACAAAACCGGTAGGCATGAAAAAATCGTTTAATCCCCTATTATAAGCAAAACAAATAAAAAACCATTGGTAAAATTTTGTACCACCAAAAAATCAATGGAAAATATTTTGGATAATCCAAATTTTAAGGTTGGATAGTTTTGTGGTACAGAATAAAAAGTTCGTTATAAGGTATTTTTTAAAAGTCTTGGGTAATAAAAGGTTATATTTGGATGGTTCAATGTAAAATATATATGTAAACGGTATATTTGTAAGTCAAAACAACAAAAACCGCGGCAAATCTTGACGAGATTGTCACCACCAAAAGAACCGTTTCCACCAGGACCCAGTAGGTCATCTCTTGTTTGACGTGGGTCATTTCGATTGCAGCACAAATAGCCACTGCGAAGAATATGCATGTGGCACAACCAATGCGCCAACTCATACACCATTTATTGGCATTCCAGCTTTAGATTAATAAAATGGATTAGCTTGGCTGCTTATAGGAAGCTTAGGATACTCATTGCTAACAGCAAACTCCAAACAACACCTGGAGACTCTCAGCTTATCAAATGTCAGAAAATATGAATTGGATTGCACATAAAGCATGTAGTTTTTATCATATATAAAATTATGTACAACGAAGCGTATCGGGTGTTCTCTTTAAGGTGGATAATTTGCTCACTGCTAGTGTTAGTTTGCTTCTTTGGTGTGGACTTTATAACTTTATAATTGACTACGACTAGTATTACTTTTGATATAACTCTGAGACCTGCAATAGATCTAACGTTTATTTTGCGAATGGATGGCCTTAAAACTTTAGGAATTATAGAGTGGTGGAAAAAGCTTGCTGAGTTTGATGTGCCAGTAGGAAATGACCATGTTTTATGGACAAGTTTAAAGCACCTTCAATTAACGGAAATATATTTTACTGGGTTTTTAAATTTTGTTAATAGGATTGGTAGTTGTCTTTATGATTTTTCTTGTACAACTGAGGAAGTGGATTTAGAGGTAAATGAGTAACGCCAGGTACATGGTAAACGTGATCATCATTTAACGTCCTCTTAATTTCCTCTCTTAATCACTTGTTGAAAGCTATACTTACTTTGATGATGGCTGCTCTTCACTGTACCTTCGTTTGCTCTGTTGATTCACGCAAATCGAGCAAGAATAACTCCTTTCCTCTGATTATCGAATTGTGATTGGTTTCCACTTCCAACATAAACTTCTCCATTTAAAATACATTGTCACTCCTGCTTCCTGTGGTCAAGAGTAGAAACGAGTTCTACTTCATGGTTACTAAGGAAAAGTGACGGTATGACGACGAGAAGTTAAGTATGGATGCATACGGAGGAAGTGATGATGACATCATGTTGACGTGTAGAATGAGTACGTGAAGTATGGATGCGTTTCCTCTGGTTATGAGTAACCATGGACCCAGCGTAAATTGAACTTGTGTGTTTACCATTCTGGATGGGCCAAGTTGGTCCAAAAATGTCTATAGGGACGTTAAGGGGTTTTAGGAAGTAAATGTTATAAATAGTATGAGTATAAGTTTTATGACAATAAATCCAGTTTGTTTAAAAATTATTAGCATAGAGGTTCCCATATTAAATATTATTGTTTTATTTAGATTGTTTGTAACGGCGGATATCCAATTTGTTATACAAAATTTGTGTTGTTATAAATCAACAAATGTGAATTCAGTATTTTTCAATCTCCCTACTCTAAAATAGGAATTTACCATTGGAATCCCAACCGTTTTCAAGCGCACAGCCATTAAACATATTGCCAACGCTATCAAGCCAACCAAAATGACTACTATTTCAAAACAGAAAACAATAAAGCAAATTACACATAGACCACTATATATAACAAGGACAGAAAGTATTTTTGGCAAGTCAATAACATCCGGGGGTAACCGTTGT
This sequence comes from Orchesellides sinensis, assembly GCA_027744375.1. NCBI lineage: Eukaryota > Metazoa > Arthropoda > Collembola > Entomobryomorpha > Orchesellidae > Orchesellides > Orchesellides sinensis. The sequence goes on along the minus strand of JAHZNG010005073.1, from coordinate 7,578 downwards.
TCTTCAAACGCTCGGGTTGTTTTAGCTTCAAAACTACTGCAAAAAGCCGCCATATTATTCCAATACTCGATTATTCCCCCACTTTGCATCACATCAATTGTGCGAATCATCCAAAATCTGTTTGTTGTCTCCATAGTTGTAAAGCGCAGTTGAAAATCAAATGTTTGGGGTAAAACAAAGCACTGAGCATTTTGAAACATATTATTTTGCAGCACTATCTGGCTTTCCGCCCTATTTCTTTCTGCTTCATCAGCATAGAACAAGGCGGCATACTTTGTCCTTTTATAGTTTAGCAGTTCAGCATTGTATTGCCAATAGTCTTGTAAAAGGAAGCTGTCATTTAAATACTCCTCTACGCCATACGATGTAAAATCAAATCGAAGTCGTACACGTGGGTCGTTTACTTCCGCATTATCCGAAACCAAGCTTGGCCTTGGTCTGCGCCAATCTATTTTGAATCCATTATCTAGAAATTTTTTTAAATCAGCGAACATGTTGCCAGGTGGCGTTGCAACAACAATTAAACTTGTTATTTCGTTTTCATACGCTGACCAAATAATAAGTCCCGAAAATACCCCGAATATAAATAACTTCGATTTATTTTTTGGTATGCCAAGCGGTTCCCGTGTCACAATGCATAGTAATGTAAGCAGCTCTTTAACAAAATTTAAATACTGAAGAAGTACATAGTTTCCCGACTTTTCGCAAAATATTATTGCCCCGCAACCCAGCAAAACAAAAAATGATATCCAAACCTCCAACGTAAATGGAATAATCCAGATTAAAAAATTTATCTTCGTTTTTTCTCCTTCTTTATACATCTTATCACAATACACTATTTTAGACATTCCAACTCGATCGAAACTAAGATCCTTTAGGAGCATATGATACTGAACAGGTTTCCGTTTGGATAACTCACGCAGTCCTGTGTTTTGACCAGGTACACCTTGCCGGTAGTAATTACTGGCCGTCATATACTGACTTTCTTCAGTGCGCTGATTGTAAATTTTAAAAGAAACGTTGTGTATTGCAGACAACTGAACCAATGTCATAACTTGATGCTTACACAGATGCGCGGATAACAATCGTTTTCTAAGTAGCCATGGGCAAACCTGTTTGTATTGGCGGCCAAACTGATTAAAATAATTCGTTGGGATGTCAGAATTGACTGGAATCGTTATACCGTTCCCATTCCAAAATACCCTTTTGTGAAATAAGATAGGTGGATCCGTCATAAGATATTGAAACAGTTGGTAATTGCGTGGAAGCTGTTTAGAATAACAGTATCCTACGCACACTGCGGCAGCCTCGTATTCGGCATTGTATTTGTTGTATTTAATTGCTATTTTCAAAGTGGGATATATCTGCCAGGGAATGTTTGTTTTAATTACTCCGTGAGCTGTATCTGCAATAGTTCCAATAGACGCACGGCCAGTCCACACTAAAATAAAGATATTGTAGGATTTGAGTAGGTATTCGTAATATGTATTACTCCAACCCCAGTTTGTCAGCGGTGCAAATATAATATGTTGGTGGTGACTGAATCTCAGTTGGGTTATGTTAATGGGTGTGTAATGACTGGCTGAGAATGTCATTTGCCTGAATAAGAGGTTGGATTTGAAAAAATGGGGAGAGATTGAATGAAAATGCACCAAGTAATCATCAGGCTTTGTTGCAATCTTCACTAAGTACGTTATAAGCGATGCCTGTGGTTGAGGTATAGGAATAAATCCAAATGTAATTTGTAATCTAATTAAAAGGTACCATAAAACCTTCATATTGTAGCAGGTCATATAACAGTTTAAAATCTTTTAAAATGATATTTTTTCCGAAGGAGTGGGTTTAGACGAGCGGTACGGTTAGGGTATTGACGCTTACGTAAAGAATACGCCTTTGGTCTGTGAGTTTTTTTTTTTGACCATGACCTGCAAGTACGTATGTCTGTTCGATTTTACTATGTAAATTGTTTTCATATCTTATGTCTAAATCCACACAGACAATGTCTTGTACAGTGCAAAATATTATTAAGTAATTAGTCTCCTTTCATATCCGCCGGACATCACGATATAATTTCCTAGGTTAAAATTAAGTGGGTTGTTTTATAACTGCAAAACTTGCTTGGTTTGTTCAGACAATACAATTATAACTTCTTATTAGAGGCCAAATGTAAGAGTGAGCTTGAAAAACCGTTGACGAGGTTGGTGCTCGTTAATTGCGGCAGTTTGCGAAAATGTTTCATTTAATTTTTCGTAAAGCCGAGGAAGATTGCATGGTTACAAGTACGGTATAAAATATATTTAAAAAATGAAAGTTAAAACCAACCATCTATTACGAGTCGAACCCAAAAAGTAATGTTTATAACCACTGCTATATTACACTTAATTACTGGCAATAAATTTACTCCATATTCCACGCGTAACTTTTATAAATACTTCGCAAAGTATACTTACCTCGTTCATATCCCATTGCGTATCTACCTGACAAAATCAATAACAAAAATAGCATCAGAAACTCTAATTGCAATATCATATAAATATTGTGGCACAAAGTCCTCAGTAATGATTTGAAAAGGCCCGTTATTCACTTTTATGGGCGAAATTGCCATTGCTCTCTTCAAAACAATTAACTCTTTCCGCCTGCTTCCAATAATAGCTTTACACCACGCGTTCCTCGAAACCTGTTTATGGTTAAATAGAAGGCCTGTGAAAAGTGGAAAGATGCATTGAAAATACTGCGTAAACAAAGTAACTTTGCTTATTACAAATAATCCAGTGAAAACCCCAAAGAGGATAACAATTGAGCTGTCCAATATCCCATACCCTTTTATGCAAATCCATAAAGCCATAACCGTCCCCCAAAATGCAAGGAACATGCTTGAATAAACCACAACGAAAACTGTGGGCTCTATTTTTCTTAAAAGTAAAAATAATTTCACGTATTCCTCCGTCCATTCTTGAGGATTCATATTTCGATCCTGAAGAACTTGCAGTATTGTAGTGACGCTGTCCACGTATGTAAATAAGATTAAAGCAACTTCCATAAGCCAACGGGAATATTCAAGAATCATTGGTATGTAAAGAACAACACGAAGTATGAGAGTCCACAAAATTATACTTCGCGATCGGTACACGGGATCCGGAAGAATGTCGTAGTGCAGAATCATGTAGTAGACATCCCAATCTGCAATTATTACAATTGTGACAGTCATAAAATACGGAAATGCTGCAAAAGCCACGGGTAAGACTGTGCAAATGAAGTTTCCACTGTTTTTATTTTTAGGCGGGTATGTTTCAGATAAGCGTTGGTCAATTGTGAGCATCTCGTTAAAGCCAGCAATATTCGTTGACCCATATTTCACACCTGTGACGCAGATAATAAGCATGTGAAACAGCAATATTCCAGCAAGTCCTAAAATGAGAAAGTGATATCGTTCAAATTCTTCTTTAGGTCGGATGATTCGGTAGTCTATGACAACATATGTGTATGCCAAAGCTGATAAAAGAATATATATCATAATTATTCCCCATGGAACTAATTTACGTTTGGGTACAACTAGCTCAATTCGGTAAAGGTTCAAGTTCCATTTCGATACTATTGGATAGAGCCAACCAAAGCACCACTTTTGCACTTGTATCGCTTCTGCAAATCTTCCTGGTGCCATTTTAGAATGATGTGCAATGATTGTTCTGGATGAGTGGAAAAACTCGAAATGCATATATATATTCTTTTCATTCAAGGTTTATTAAAATTTGAAACGCGTCTCAGCTATTTAGTCCTTCTCATTCAATGTATGTCCCACTTTTTTCGAGGAAACCTTAAAATAATATGAATGTGAATTGGGTGGGACCAATAGGTGGGGTGGTATTATTTTACAACTAGTGGGTCGGCATGAAACGTACTCTGTAACTTTTGTTTGCAATTTCAGTTTATTACAATTGAATTTCCGCTTTGTCATTTCAAACAACATAATATCATACCTCACGATGTTACATGGACATAGCTAATACTTATGAAGGAACTTATATTTTAAATCCATTCACGAAAGCTTTTCTTTGCCTTTTAAGCACATTTTGAATAAATAAAATACATTGCGTTGGAACCATTTACCTGTTATAAGTCCTGTTCACTACGTTCAAATATTGTTGTAGTTGCAGTCATTTTCTTTATTATCTTTAAGCACAAAATATAAATGTTAAAGTTCAATTTCCTGTAGATGCCCTCCATGACTGCTCTTTATATCTTTTTATGTTGTCGTATTTGTATAGTCTTAAGATTATGTTAATCATATCCAAAATCATAATTGTAATTTGACTGATCGATCCACATCTAATTATGTAAAATAATCCAATTGTTCATGAAATAATCATTGTTTTTCTATACAATTTATAAATGTACCTTTTATACCTATTTGGTCAGTTCTTAACCAACTATTGTATCTATATTCAAAACCCTATTTAAGAAGAACTGACACAAAATTCATTGCCCTTTACGCTGGTTGACTTCACTCAGATAACATATTTGCTACTTCTGCACAAGAGTTCCTTTCAAGTATCACTTCGCCCCTTCTGGGAATAAATTGACAATATCTTTTGACTTGTAAAACTTACAACTCACTCGTTCTACTCATTAATTTTACATAAATTTTACCATTATTTTAGTCATCGCATTTTACAGTAAGCTGGTCCGTCACATAACTATTTTAACTAATATTTTATAATCTACAAATCGACAAACATTACAAACAAGTCCCGTATTATGAATTTGGTACAAGGATCACTCATAATTGCATGCATGTTACATGCATCGTTGTCGTTTCTATTTCTCATTAACACTAAAAGACATGACTTAAACCTACGGATATCATTCCAAATGCAAAAACTGAGTGTAACTACAGCTGCAGAACCACTATTTTTCCATATATATTTTTCATGTAGAAGCTGACACCAATCTCGTAAACAAAAACAAAGGCGGCAACACAAAGCAAACCGCCTTTCAGTAATATGATAAACATAATGTTTGAAAGTTTTATAAATCTAATACATTCCGCTCGGATTACAGGCCGTTTGTTTGTTTTAGAGCTCTCGATGTCTGGTCCAAACCCTGCATAAACTGTCTGCGAATGAATTGATAATAACTCCCAAAAAATACCCATTAGTCATTCTTTGCAAAGTCTTTTGTAACCAGAACATATTGATTGTGTATATATCCCAGTGGCGCAATCAAGTATTTACCGGCTGTTCAACAGAGAAGCAGTTGGCATTTTGTTGGTTACTTTTTAATTATACTTGTTTCTGAATGTCGTATTTGTCTGCTTGCGCCAGCGATTTATCATTAAATATAGCATTCTTGTAACCATGTGAATTTTTTAAGTAGTCAGCATAAACCGAACTAGAGCTTCCACCATGAAATACATGATAATTGTGATTTATTCGGTTTAGTAAGCCAGATAATTTGAAATCTAATTCGTGTATTTCGTAAAAAGTGGAACACATTCGATCCTTGGTATTTAAAATTTTGTGGCCTGCATCAAGTAGGTGTTTTAAATTTTTATAAGGTATTTTTGGCAATGATACTGTGATTATGCTTGCGATTTCATTTGTGTATACTGCAAGAACTCCCATTCCCAACAATACAATTAAAATACATGACGGGTTTTTACCCCTCGAAATTGTTGTATTCGATTTACCAATAAAATTCACCATAAGATTAGGAATTTCTTCAAAAAGTATTGATTTTTTTGTCGTCTTAGTACGAATGTATGCACTCAATATCAAAACGGTTGCCACTAAAAGCCATAACGGTGTACTAAACGGGGCAGTCCACACGTTACTCGTAATGCTTCCCGAATGTAAGGAAGGGTCGAAATAAATGGCAATATCTGAATCAAAATGATCGAAAAAATATCGTGGGAGCCGATACGGTTCAGTTTTTAAATGGTCGTAATCCCAATAATACACGGGGGATTTAATAAGTTGGCTACGAACACTATATGAACCCAAAGAATCCATTTCAGCCGGATTGTTTCTGTCGTACATCTGAAAGGTAACATTGTGAATGGTGGACAATGTTAACACAGCCATTAGAGATTTTTCGCAATAAAATCCTGTCCTTGCTCTCCAAAAATTATTCAAACATCAATACCGCTCTTGGCCTTTATAAATAGCAAAGTAGTCAATGAAATGGTTATGTATCTCAGCAGGTATTTGTCTTTGATTCCCATTCCAAAAGTGGAAATGGTGAAGTTGCACAGGGTTTAATAGTTTTTTCACAAATGAACTGTCTAAAACTTGCTCATTCTTTGTTGTACAGTAGTCGTTGCAAATAATAGAATACGTGGCTTCCATTTGGGTTAAGTTGTTTTGTTGGTAAACAAACAGGAAAAGTTTTGTTGCGGGCAAATTCAGTGTTTCTGGTTCAAGTACGTTCGGCGGAGGATATATTAAGCTATACAAATTTCCATCAGCAACTACAATTAAAACTGTTCTCGGATACATTAAATAATCGAAATACGTCCATCTTCCCGCCGCTACTCCAGTCTGATTTACAAAAATGAAATTGAAAGGATTCATAAATTTAGTTTTTTGCTGGGTTAGAACAAAATCGGTCACGAAACTAGTGTTAAATAAAACCGATGTTAGATACGAGTCAGTTGAGAATGCGCACGTATGTGATTCAAGATAGGACTGGGCTGAGTAGTAGTATGTAATATAGCTTTCTGGACGTTGCTGGAGAGTTTTAAATAGGTAGTTAACATTTGGTATTGAAACCTTTGTTTATGACGGCTCAGCATTCGTAAGTGATGTAAACATTAAGTTTATTACTAAAAAACTGTTGCAAGTAATCATTGTCAATAGAATGTGAACCTTAGTTGGATTTATCTTAATCACCTTTCTATTTTAATCCTAATTAAAATTTATAGGCTTCTATAAAATTCAGACTCAAGTGAATTGTGTTAAAAATTTTATTTGTTGTGGGTACAGTGAGAATTAGATTATTTAAAGGTTTGTGCTTAATAAAGATTGGGATTAATAACCAACGTAGTAAAAACAAGCCAGCTTGCCAACCTCGTAAAAATAATAGTGTTACGTATCAATGTTCAGTACCAAACTTAGCATTGTAAGTATCGAACACTGAAAAGTAAATAATTTGTGCGTTGAAAGTTTGAAGACGCAATGTGAAACTTGACGATATAATAACGCCGTTTTTTATAATTTTAATGATAACTAAAACAATTGTCTACATTTTAAAATACTGATATAAAATACGTAATTTACTAAAGCACAACTTGCGTCGGTACCTGAAACTTTTTGTTTCGTAATTGTTTGATTAAACCGGTACATTTACGGAATGACATACTACATCATTGCATTTTTCATAAACAGTTTTTATAGTGGCATATAGGAAAAATTCGTTTGCAAAAGGATCCTGACTGTTTGTTTAGTTAAAAAATTCGTAGTTAATGAAAATTATTAATTTTTTGGTTTTCAGATCAAAGTTTAGATGTGTTTTACGACTCCTGTCTCTTGCCTTGTTAGAAAACTACGTTAACACCCAGATATTGTCAATAAATGTAACTTA
>JAHZNG010005072.1:0-16901 GCA_027744375.1 Orchesellides sinensis | reverse complement strand
TATGCGTTCAGAATAAAAAATAGACATGAAAAATAAGTGGCTCGTATAAATTTACAATGAGGTGAAAAGCTGTTACCTAATTTTAAATGATATACTGTTATGATGCCCCTTCATTTTAAACTTTGTGTGGATACAAATATCTGCATGATATCTTTGCATGAAAAAAAAATCAATTTTTATATAATCCATCAAACTATCACTTCACATGGTTTATAACAGAACTTCTGCCCTATAAAAATTGAATTTTAGTAATTTATTATTCCCTGGTATAAACTGATTTTTCATAAATTTAAACGTTCAATCACTCCTTTTCTCTGTCAACTTTAAAAAAGCGTTAGATTTAGTCCGGGGTGACCAACCTACTCGTAAGAAATTGTCTGACTTCAATACATTTATAGTCGCTTTTATATTTTGTAAAAGTATTACTTTTCTCGAAATGTCTACATAAAGCTCGGTTGCCTATGGGGAATAAGCCTATTTAAAAAATGATTGTTATTATCTATTTCATATCATCGCCTACGGAAAATGTCATCGAGAAACAATTTTACGAACACTTTTGAACAAGATTCACCGAAGAAATCCTATCCTGCTCCATATGTACATAAATACAATCAAATGCAACAACAGAAACAGCTACTGACACAACATTAGTTTCCCACTGTACAATAGACACGCTATAAAATGTTATTACTACCTTTATAAAATTCAGTCAATACATTTTCTAGTGAAAGACTATCCTTTACATTCTTTACTATTCGTTTAATATTTAAAAAGTACAATGGGTTTATTATTTTCTGATTTTGTCAATTCATCGAATTTTATCTGCATTGGCCGTGTCGTATCATACATGTTTTAATGCTTACGACTGGGAAAACCCTATTGTTTGAATGTTTCTGGAACATACAACCAGGCTGAATGAAACAATCTAATAAACTTTAATGACTAAAACTATGTTCAACCAATTTCTCTTATTAAAGTAGTGTAGAGTGTAGAAATTTAAAGTTAAACAAACATGACATATATTCAAACAATTATTTCAGTGTATCTGAATGACTTAAATACAATCAACAATTGGGATTTTTTAGGTCAATGCAAATCTCTGCCACATGCAGCCACTTTAAACACAAATACATGCTTGAATAAATTGTACACTATGTAATTTTTCGCAATGTCACACAGTTGTAAGTATGCGTATGTACGTATAATTTTTAAAACGTATACATCTGTATTAATGTGCTATATACAACATAACAGACAAGTAAATGTAACGTCGGCCACCATCATGAATGCGTCTCTCCGAGAGAACAACTTGATTTTCCTCCATCTCTAAAAAGCACCCTCTCAAACAGTAGATTAATAGACAATAATCTTGTCTATCTTCGTATAAAAGCTTTACCATTCGTCATTCATCCCGAACATAATATTACATGATTTTAAAGCGACCAGCAGTTTTTTATTCTCTCTCCATGCATCTAGTCATCCAGCCCATGTATAACTTCATTACATTCTGTAGACCACAACTGTTCCCATGGCTTCATTCAACGAGAATTCACAAGGGTCCAACCGACTGACATCGCATCAAATAACATCACCATAATCAGGATGATGATGCTGTTACCACTACTAATAGTAATAATAAATAATATTACTACTGCACAGTTCCACTCCTCCAAACAAAAAGCGAAGCCCTTGACACAAAAGCTCAATCAAAAAACGGAGCGTGATATTTTAGTAGTCATACAAGACACCAAATAAATATACATCCTCTATACGCACATTCAAACCATGTATTTTGTGAGACTTTACGCAAGGTCTTTTTTACAAGTACTAGTATGAAAATCCCTGTAAACCGAGAAACCGGATAAGGGGAACAAATCGTAGCCGTCGCTCAGTGAACTACCCCGTTTCCAACATAAACTCTAACGTAGTTTTATAAGGAAATATCAAAAATAAAATACACGCATATATATTATAATATACATTGTAAAGTACTTTTAGTAATATTATTATCTAGCCAGCTCCCTTTATACATTTATTGATGATGTTATATAGATGTAGTGCATCACCTTAATCGTTTATGATGAGACAAAATACAATTCAATGCGCACTCGGTCTGAATGATGGTTCCAAACTTACACACATAATATGCACATACAACGCATTCATTCATTTTTATTAAATACGATCAAAAGAAAATTTCTTGTTCAATTCTTCATACAGCCTCTATGCATGTTGTGAACAGCAGTAAACAAATACTGTAGGACAGGGTTTCATCGAAAGTTCAAAATGTACAATGGAAACATATTATTGCCAGAAGCAGAGAACAAGACACAACCGTACAGTGGCAGCCCTTGAAAAAATGGTTTTAGGGAGACTGCGCCAACAGAACAAAACATATAAGGTAGCAGCTGTGAATCAAGAGATGAAAAACTGAAAGATAAAAAGCTGTCAAAACGTATATTCGTTTTTATGAAGACTTGAACATTATCAACACTTATTTTCCGAACCATTCGACCGTACGATATATTATAATTTCTTGTATATTATGGGTTCTTTCAGCCATATTGAACAATCGGCCGGTTGTTAGCAATCGTATTTTCACAAATTGTCTACAAAATGGTGAAGTTTTCAACGCCATAGCCACATTATTGCTCCAAGCTGTTCTAAAGCAGGGGAACTGATATTGAAACATGAAAATTTTCGAGAGTACTTCATAAAATATATTAATTTAATGTTTGCAGGAAATTTTCAAAGTGTAGTTACTGTGTAGATATTATGACAAAAGTCTTTGGTACAGAAACAAGGAGAAAATGCTTGGTTCTCACTCGCATCGTCCACCAATACAAGAAGTGTTCAAAATGAAGAAGTATAAAGTATAAAAACACTTGACGATATTATTGAATGAGTCAGTGAATAAAAAGAGAAAAAACCCACCCCCTTAATATAGAGTTCCATATAAGAGTCAAAATATAATAACTCATAACAACGTCATACAATGATCCATTTTTTCTTACATATTTTCTATTCCTTTTCATTCACTCCGTCTCACTCACTCACTCACTCACTCATTCGCAGTCAAAAAGGAATGAAAAGTTTTTTTACAACTTCATCGATTACATTCATTTAAACGGGAAGGTAGCGGCTATGATGATGGATCATAGTGTTCATATTTTACGCTTGTTTATACATTTTTTACTTTGTTGATTAAGTACATTATTTCCAGATAGGGAAAATGGTACAATAGGAAACTTAACACGCGGTGTGACAGAATGGAAATCGTTGAAAGGTATTCATCATATCATAGGATTTTACAACAAAGCGACTATAAAAAGCTCTTTGAATTTTGTAAGTTCATCCTACGAGCCACAGAGCAATAAAAACTGGTCTCCGTTGTTGTGCAATAATTACATTAACAAAATCACAGGAGATCACTTAGTCAGCTGCGATGCCTAAAAATAGCCGCAATAAGAATATTATAATACTTTCAACTGTCACAAAAAAAAACTTTATTTCTATGTGGGCTTTTTATTATACTGACTGTAGCTGAATCCTATAGCTTTGATTAATAAGTCTACCAGGATGAGTGGTTACATAAAACGGTAAAACTCAACAGGGAATAAAAATATGTTTTGTAAAAAATAGGATATTACAATATACATAATGATATGAATATATATACATACATACTTTGCCTCGGCATGTCAGTTGCCTTTTGGGAATTACAAAGGATTCGTGATGAGACTTAGTTCTGAATAAAAAGCAAGAAATGTTCGTCTACGCGAAAGAAAAATAACGCTCTTTTTAGTAAGCGAATTAAAAAAAAGGTCGGAATGCATGAGAATCATGAGGTAATTCATTAGTGAAATGAAAATTAAATGAAATATAAACTGGCCTTATATGTTTAAAAAGCATACTTTCCAAAATATATTTGTTTCATTCCTAAACAGTCGCAGCCGTCTCATGATTCACCGTAATACACAACAGGGTATGCGTAATGATAATTTTAATAAGTTTATCTTCCTTCACCTCTATTTCACCCACAATCTTAGATGTTATCTTATTCTTTCAAAACTCACAAAAAGTATTGAACACAAGGTGTAATACATACTTGTGTATCATGTAAAGCTTACATTCTTCACACATGCAAGACTGTACACAAGATAAGCAACTTGAAATTCTAATCCATTGCATCACATTTACACTTCCTAACTACACACCTACACACATACCACATATTTATTTCTAAAAATATTCCATCATAAAAACATTTTGTGACCATACTTATTCTCATTTTTCTGTTTTTACTACTTGTGCTGGAGGTAGCATGTACGTAACAATATCTTAAGAGCAGGGCTTGCTTGCGTGACTTGAGCAAAAGAACGGAAGTGAGAAAAAGTGGACAACATGGCTGAAAAAAACTCTGGAAAAAACCTACACTTCTACTCATATTGAACATTAAATATGACACTTTCAATGCGTTTATTGGCTTGTCTTGTCGTTCTTTTTCCTTTACTCCCGGATTCATGTCTAGATTATATGTATCTATAAATATCAGTTCCTGCCAGGATTCGGGGTTATATATAGGCACAAACATCTTTAAACAATACTACGCTTCTTCCCTCACTATTATGTCATCTTCCGTCTTTTTTCTTAATCCAACTTGAATATTTTTATTTTACGCTCATGAGAACTTCCAAAATATCAAATGACACTGAGAGATATGTTATAGACTGTGATTCAACGCATCTTACTTCGTTTATTTACAGCCTTAATTTTTAAGACACTCACAGACACCTACCTGATAATCCGAATTAAATATTTTACAAGCTTAGTTAGTCTTGTTATCATCGCAATAAAAGGGAAACCTCGTGTGTCATGCTAACCTCACCCTCACCATCAATTTATTGAATTTTCCTCTTTCAAAACTCAAAATGGTATTTTTTTAGTATACACATAATAAATGACAGATATATCTTATCCAGTATCACGAGCTACTGCAGTTGCTGCAAGGAAAGACATTGCAAAACCATAGGGTGATGCTACCCATGTAATTTCTAACTATTACACGGAAATGGCAGTCGCAACGCCACAACACAGTAGCCAAGCAGCAATTGACGAAGATCCCAAGAGCTCAGAGTGAAGCAATAATGGTATTCAATTCAATATACAAGTCGACCAGTTAGTCTCTTTTGAAATATGCATATTGTCTGATGCACACACCCATATTAATATTTGTAGTTACAAGAAGATTTTTAGGAAGAAAATGATGCATCACGCTAAATTGCATTATTACCATGTATACTTTTATATGTGTCTATCCCTACACTTGGAAGAATCACACAAAAAAACGTTCTGGCAGGAAGGGGGAAAGAGAGAGAGAGAGAGGCATCATAAAAACCTCGAACCTCATCACTCTCAGGAATACGATACTTTTGACCTAATGTACAAACGACTACATAATATATAACATTGTACAGTGTGAGAGCTAAAACTCAAGCCTACGCCATCAATTCCAAAGCATATCTCTAAGAAAGAGTCGCGTTATAACGTATCACGTCTATCATATGAAATTTTCCTGAACGCAGTCGAAAGTGGCGGAGAATAGTAACACACGACTATCACACAAGGAGGAGGAAACACAAGAAAAGAAAATGGAAAGGCCGAAAAACGACTAAAAAGATAGAGGAGAGAGAAGAAACGCGAAGAACAGACGGGAATAAATTGTTCCAGAGATACATTCTGTTGAAACCCTCCATCCATCTACATCTCGTAATATTTCTTGCTTTTCTCTAGGAAAAAGAGAAAACGAGGCGAGAGAGCAATTTCTGCAGACAGAAAGATAGCTCGGAAGAAAATGCTAGTCAGCACAACTTCACATTACATACAAGTATTTACCAAGGTATATATACCATATATAAATTTATACCTATACTTTGTAAGTTCAGTAGCTGTTGCTAACTTCTTCTTTTTTACAATAATATATGTAAGTATGACCAGCAAGCACAATACTGCATAATATTTCTTCCACCCGTATAGAATCTATACCTCACTCTCTCTCTATCTCTCTCCCTTTCTTCTCCTATCTCCACATCCACTTTCGAGAGAAACGACAACCAAAAATGGAAAGGAAAGAGAGAGAAGTCATAAAGATGTGTCCGATGCAATGTAAAGGGCAGCCAATAGAGAGTCTAATAAAACTTGACAATATCTGACTGACAGTAGCAATATATCCATTACGTTACATTCCATGTGAATACTATAAGAATGTAGATTTGATATGGTAGTACTTTAGTACAAACATATAAAATTCAAAAAAACAAGCAAGAAAAAAACCCAGAGGATGCATCATAGTCAGAAGAAGAGGCAGTCGTTTATTTTCTGTCGTCTTTATTCTAAACACACCGTAATGGCAGCAACAAAACTCTGCTACACTATTTACTGCTTGCTGCCAGTTTCAGCGCCTTTTATGTACACATTTTCTCTCTACGCTGTTTCCCATCTCTTTTCTACACTTGTACATTTGTGGCAAGTTTTTGTGTGCATGCATGATGTGCGGTGGGTTAGTATAGGGTTAAAACGAGGCATGATTTTCCAGAGAGAGAGAGAGAGAAAAGCCACCGCACCATCATCATTTCTTTCTTATGCATATACATACACACTCCGCACTCAAAATATAATATACTACATATCCAATAATATTACTACTATCTAAAAGGGAAAGGGAAAAAAGAGCGAGAAAGTGAACTAGACAGAGAGAGAGAGAAAGAGAGAAAAGATAGCACTTCCGCTCAATGGATCTGCTCTAGAACCGCACATCGTATTTTGGCGAGGAGCATTACGAGTAGTATTTTTTAAAGTAGAGCTAGCACCATGGGAGAATGGAATCAATGAGATGAGATGTGAAGAAGAGCGAGTCGAGTCCACGCTTGCTCTCATCATGACTCATGAATCACTACTTGTTCTTCTCTTTTGCCCTCACTTTGCCTCTCTCTCTCTATCTATCTCACCATAAAAAGGCTCCTTCACTAAGAGATAAGTACGTTTGGTGATGCTCCCTCCTTTCGATCGCCTAGTAGTTTTGTCATGTCACTATACATAAAATAAAACGGAATTCTAACTCTCTTCCCTTTCTGTCTCTCTATTTTCTCTCTTTGCATAATAAGTTTCATTATTCTACATAGTCTGTCACGTTTTATTACATAACGTTATGTCTGTCTGTGCTCTCCCTCTACATCAAATGCACTTATCACAAATCAAAGCCATTAATGTAATAGCATATTGCCCCTGTACAAAGTACTTAAGTTATTTCATTTCATCAGAATATTTAAGGTGTATGATGGGATCACGCATCAGTTTCATTGCACCTTTTAATTCATTTCAGTTGAAAAAAATTCTTAAAATAAAACACTTTATCCTTAAATTACTAAAGGCAAGCGTTGGATACCAACGAAACCTTGTGCGAATCTCCTCACTGCTGCCTCATATTCGCAAAGCAAGGTTTTTCTCCTTTCCTTTTTCTATATTTCTCTACAAGTTCATACCCGGAATAAAGTTGCATTTTCCTGGAACTCCTCTCTAATACTTGCAAAAATCTTTGCTATCTCTTGTGTAATTAAATCAACAAAAGGATCCTGTAATCCTGCACTAAGTTTTCTACCCAATGGCCTCTGGAAGAAGAAGTGGTGCATGCATATAATAAAACTGGTCGACTTTTAGTAAGTTAGCAAGTGAGAGTGAGTGCCTTTTTTACGACTATTGTATGCTTGCGATTTTAACATAATACTCTCTGCTTTCTACTCCCGAAACTAGCTACTAGCCCATATTAAACGCTACTTTTGTGATGCTTTGATGTTGTTAGTAGTGCCATGCACAATGCACATCCTACATGGATTCTTTAGTGTAAGTATTTTACGACTCTATATGCGTCTAATTGGAACGATGATGATGGTGATGTGTACATTAAGCTAGTAAATATATAACCCTCCCTCTTTTCCTCCCAGAAGTTACTTGTTACATATATATATTTTACTATAACAATCTACATTTAGTTAACAAGTCCACATATACTTTTTATACGCATCCGACATTTTATACTGTAATACGCGTGTCACTATCTGTCCCACTTGCCCGATTTATTTCATCACACACACACAATCCCAAACACTTTGCCAACTTACACAAAATTAATCTCTTGCCATTGACAAGCAACCATGCAAACGTTCCACTAATTCCCACCACCACAACTACAAATACTGAATACTAAAATGCATTACCGTGAAATCTAGTGTAACCTTTACAAACATCTAAAACAAGTCGTAGGGAGATTTTACATATACTAAATTCTATTATTATACTGTTTGAACAAATGGTTTTGTCATATGCCTATTTAGTCTACAATCAAGATCGTATGCATTTGCGTAATACATGTATAAATATAATATATCCATATGAAATAGAAAGAATAATAGTAATAATCGCTTTCTACTTCACTTTCCCTCTTTATACAATATAATAATAGTTCACTCCCCCCATCTTTTTCGGATTTTCCACTTTGATCTGCTCAGGCAATCCTAGTAAACGAAGCTTACACTGTATTATATGCGCTTTATCACTTGAAATCATCTGAAAAATGGCATTGATGATGCCGTTGTTGTGGTTTTAAGCACTGATCATGATGCCAACAACAGGCACTCTCTCGGCTTAAGACAACTATTGCACACATCGGTATAATCATATCATATCAGATAGTAATATAGAAGTATACTAAAAAGCAACGCTCTTTGTTAGTACATATCCGTAAAATGAAGTACATCTGGATTCTGGATGCATGACTGTGACACTGTCAGCCTACCTACTTTTTGACATATCATGAATTGACATACAATGTAATTTTCAACCGTCATCTCTCATTTTGTTTTGAAAGTTTTGCTAATAAAAATGTATATGCCCCTTTTTCGTTAAGCTACCATTACATTTAATAAAACCGTGAACTCACACAAAATACACACAATGAATCTGACGCGCACTTCTAAAAACCGCAGGGAGTTGGGGAAACTTGATTATCTCCAATAGCATCAGACCTCTCTACTCACTCGGAGCAATTCTAAAATACATACAACAATAGTATGTTGCTTGTTGAATAGTGGATTTTCCTCTTTCTCTACCGACATTAATATTACGTATGCGAGCACCTACCTTCATACCCTGCCTACATATAGAAACCCTTAGTGATGATGTTATTGTGATGTAGAAAAACAAAAATCACTGCCTACTCGCATATTTTAAGTTTATCTCGTCTTGAATAGAATAAACGAGGATGATCATGATCTATACCTGATGCTATAATGCCTTCTAAATGGATGGCCGCCAGCTTCGTACCACCACACTAATTCCTTTTTTTGGCAAATTGTCAGTTCTTTTTTCACACTCAATTTCAATCCATTAAAATTATTATCGTTCCGTGACCACAGAGTTATGCATAGTTCTCAAAACGAATCGTCCTATTTAAACTAATACACTTTTGCAATAATAAATCAAATCAAGAACTTTATGAATTCCAAAATACTTCCAGAGCATTTTAAATTTATGTCTACCACGAATATATATGATATTGCGCAACAAAACTCGTACCAATGACAATAAATATATACTAAGGTCTGTACTATTATTATTATTAACTATAAATAAAGTCCCAACCATTCATAAATCCTTTCCATTCGTCAAACTTTAATATAGTTCATTTTCACGTCGCATTACTACTCATAAATAGGCTCAAATACAAGTAGGGACTCACAATGCGTTAAGAGTATAATTTTTATCTCAACAAATATGGATGTACAAGTTTCATTCAAAGAACCATGAGATTACTGCACCTTGACTTTTTAAAGATTCAAATTAACAAGCGCCTACCTATCTCGCATTCCTCATGTCGACAAGCTATCATGTTCACAGCATTTTTTTATGAATGCATAAAATTTTCGGTGTATCTTAAGTCAATGCTCACAACATGTTGTGGTGCACAGCAAGCTAGAAAAAATATAATTTTACTGCAATCAAGCTTGGTGATCAAATTAACGCATCTTCAAGCTCAACCATGGTAGCAAATAAATTCACTAAAAAGGGTGTTATTAAAGCGTCCGGCTAACCAAATCCGGTCACATCGTCTCTCGCCTCTTTTCCTTATATAGTTCAAACATAAAATTAATACCAGTATGAAAAAATAAAAGAAACCGTCGCTCGAAAACACTATGTAAATTTCTAGTACGTACATGCCAGAGAGTTATATCTGCAACTAAAATGGTCTAAATATGCGCCACCACCACCAACTGCATTGTGAGAGCATACATACGGATAGCCAAAAAACTATTTTATTCATCACGACGACAATTGAGCTCAGAAGGAGGGATAATAAAACTTACAACGACATATACAACAAGGTAAAGAGACAGCCTGGACTGACTTTTTTACTTGGACTGTAAGAACTGATAAAAAAATGTTGGTTGTTGCAAACCAATACCGTGCGTTCTCTTTACTGATGTGTAGTTAAATACTATGTCCTATCATCATCAAGTCTACCCACATCACATTGTGGACCCATCATGGCAGTAAGCATTCATGTAGCTAACAGTCCATAACTATACAACTATTTATCTAAACTTATTTTTCATGCAATGCTGGCCAAAAGTCTATTCACAACGAATAATAATATTATTAACAGTGTATTCTTCTTTATTTCTTGGTTGCGATGTCAAGTTTTTTAATGTTGTTGAGAATATATGTGCGTAAATGATAGTATGCTTTTACATGAAGATTTGTTTGCCAATAATAAATTTTTAGTTATGATGAGGATAAAGATTAAGTTTTTAGCAGTTGTTTGTACAATCATAATGTTAATAAGTTACTTTTTTTCTGACGGATATTTGCTTGCGTTTTTTACTTTTTCAGGATTGGTTCGCGAGTAGGTTTCTTAAGTACTAATGATTGTTGGGACTAGGAAAAATAACATGATTTTTTTTAAACTAATGTAATAAAGCATAATACTAGAATGATGCATTGAAGTGACTAAATCAAAATATTACTAATAATGACAAGTCATCGTCGCCACTGTTAGCACCAACTACCGGACAATTGTGCAGATAAAGCATAATGTAAAATGAATTGCTCCCCGTCAGAGTTAGCTCATTAACCAAAAAGTATTTCTAGATAACACACTAACACACTATACTATGGTAATCTAACGATTGCTTGCGTAAATGAGTTGGACAACGTTCATAAACACACGCATGCTCATTTTAAAGTATAACTCATTAGTCTCTTAACACCACTATATTTTTGAAAAGCATGGGCAAACAATTTGGAAATAATTCACTGGCATAATTATTGACAAATTTTTACTTCAGTTTAAAAAATTACTTAACTGATTTTTAAACGCTGGACCTAAAACTCGGCGGGGAAATCAAACCGATTAATCGGATACTATAATATTTCACAACTTTTCAAATCAAATGCTATCCAAAACAATACCTACTCCAATAGGCCACTGACTTGTAATATATTTCATTAGTTTTATTTATAGATATACTCATAAAGGAACATCACAAGACTAAAACGTCGCTTTATCAGTCAGTTACATCCTATTTTCATAACTCTTTCTTAGCATAGTAGGATGAGACTTACACTATATACTACAAGCATTTATAACAGAACCACACCGCTGTCCATTTTACCTGGTGGTGCCACATGTATTTAATATCCCTCGTAAGAAAGACTGTTTTGCCCCAAGGTAGTCATAATCATTATCTAAACGAAATTTATTATTGCAACGACAAGCACTACATTCTTTTTAAAAAGATAAGTACTAACATGTACGCATATTATTCCTCCACACCACTTTCTGATTACATTACCAATGACGAAAAGCTGGATAAATATGCACATTCTCACTTACCATTATAAATGTATGCATGCGTGCAGTCATGCAGTTTAATTTAAAGGATAAAGAGTTTGAATTATGAATGAGGAAAGATACCAGTGTGTATTAGTATGATTCTCCATGTATGTATCTTATTCCTCCAAAAGATTTCATTCGGACAAGTTTGCTTTTTAGTAATGATTTTTCTTCATCACCAATCCCCACTTAAACAAAGTCAGTACAGTACAACCAGCATAATTACAATATCATAACTAAACATGTCGGTCCAAGAAAAAACGATATTTCCAATGTTTCCATGCTTCATCATCCCCACAATGTAATAGGTATACATAAAGCTGCATCACATCTTCTTCATGATAATTCGTTCATTTTGGCACTAAACAATTTTTAAGTGAAAAAGGCATGTACACGGAAAAAATGATTATGCATACTGATGATAATGGTTATTGCGTTTGTATATTACGTGTGATGGTAATAATGACCGTGGTAAATAGGTATACTATATGTGCTTGTGTGTGATGATGATAATGACGGCTATGATTCTTCGTGAATTTACCCGTACTACTCTCTTCTTACAAGGTGTGTGTGTGTTCTTCTCGTTTCGCTTACACTTTATTAGTTTGTTTTAAAAAACACAAGCAAGTTTTAACTAAACCTGCATTTTCGTTTGGTTATTACTCGTGACGAGAAAAAAATATATGCATACATCATTTGATGGATCATAATACTTTGTCTAATGGCCTTATAGTTTCTCTGACCGTTTGTTAATTGCTAGCACTGCCGACACCTTTTCTGTTTAAACAGGATCAGCTTACTTTAATGTCGAGAGTGTGAAAGGATATATATGGTGAGGAAATAGACAAGTTAGGTGGTGAGAAAACTCTTCATGAATTCATAAAAACCATCTTTTGTATGCATGTGTGTGTGTAGAAAAGCTGTTGTAGTACATATTATAATTGTCTATGAGAGCGCAGTAAAACTGAAGTACATATTCAATAGCCGTGCTTACTTATAAAATAATGAAAAAAACATTCGTATACGTGAAGACATGATCTTTTTTTTGCAAAATTACATTACAGCTCAAAGATGATGCTCATAATGCAAATTCAATATTACACAAAATACATTCAACTTTTACAAGTCAACATTCTTCTCTTTCTTTTAGCTATCAGACATAGGTACATTAATATGCATAGAAATATATATTCCTTTGCTAAAATAATCGTCTAAAGATATGCATATATGCAAGTCTATCAGAATCACATACACATTAATATTATTCCTAGTACATACATATTTCCTTAAAATGCCGTATTATTACCGAAAAAATTCCTACGATTTACTACCCTCCACAGATGAATATTCATCGTTGATTTGAATGTTTTTACACAAAACTTGTGTAAACAGGAAATATTACGACATCGTCTAAAACTTGGAGAAATCAAAGTGAATTAGTATGCAAACAAGTATGTAGTACCTTTTTCCTTATCAGTAGAACAACAACCGCTACGACAAACATTTACAACACATTCCAACCAATTTTTCCATGCAGGCAAATGTATGTATTTGATTGCTGTTCAACATGCCAAATATTTTGTTCTATTGTCAAATGATAAGACAAGAATAAAACTTCTCTCTATCATCCTCATCGAATTATATATCCTTTACAAATACATATAACCTACAACCTAAGTCTAAAATTTGCACGTGTATTTTCATAGGTACACAACGTAACCTTCACATGATACATGATAAAGCGAACTTGCTGACAACAATCGATGATGTCGCAAAAATATTTAAATTTGCAAACCCTAACAAATGCATTGTCAATATAATTTGTTCCCTACAGAAAAATGCAATTTTATGCAATTATCCAAGAAGACGCCGCAACAGACAGACGCTTAGTCAGACCAAACTGCCTTGTTCTTCTTCAACAAGTCTTAACTTGCCAGTTTTAACATTGGCTATGTTAAGACTTGTTCAACGTTAGTATAAACGCTACCTACCAGGTATTTATAAAATTATAGCTGAACTAAACTTTATATTATGAAATTGAATATAAAGTCCTTAGCTTACAGCAATGCTCGAGAATACTAAAAGCATTTCTTGTATGCAATGCATATATGACTAAGACGCACGCACAATTTTCAAGCGTGTATCGAATTGCCCACATACGCTCTCCAAACGTACATTCAATATTATGCTTGCAACGTAACATGGCTTATCTTACGTGATTACCACGTTTCCACAAAATATTATAAAATTATAAATAAAATATTTTTATAAAACATGATATATACTGGAAAATATGAAATTTTAAATAAAATATATTGTAATATGGTTATACACTTCTGAGAGATCTGAGATCATCCGTTGACCCAGGACCTGGTGGTGCTGGTGGAGGGGGATAAGGACCCAACTTGGGTACCAAAGGGTAACCTGGATGCAGGTAAGGATTTTGGCTGAGAAGTGACGACACACTGAAGTCTGCTGGGCCAGTTGGTGCTCTGGGCAAAAGGAATGGCGGAAACGCCATTTCTGGTACAAGTGAAACTGGGGGTTCGAAACGCATTGAGCTGACGCCTCCCCAACTCACAAAATTGGAGTGATTGATGATTATTCTTGGAATATCCCGATAATCCCAATAAAAATAATAGGTTCAGAGTAGTCTCGTGTTGCTGACGTTCAGAGTAGTCTCGTTATGATTCTCAGAGTAGGTAGTCTCATGTTGTATCACACTTTGAAATTAACTGTGGGCGTCCTTTTCATACAATTTAAACTTTTCATATGAAATTAATTACTCAACGAAAATTCTTGGAAACGCCAAACTTTCCTGTCCTTTCCAGACCAAACTTATCAAACAAGTAAATAAAATGATTTGTGACAAGGATTATATGATTGTACCTTAAATAATAATTTGTTACATGGACGCACTTGTTAACCGACCATGTTTAACTTGCTTCGATGTTTGTCTTGGGTCTTATCAGAATTTTCAGGTTCCACCACCTCCAACGACGCACTTTGGTTAAGAAGTAATATTGAAAAATTTAATATGGATTGGCAGACTGTGTGTGTTCCAAGACCTAATTTGAGTTTTAATGGCAATTACGCATAATATGCTTATTCGAGAAAGTCCCTTGGCGCAGCAGTAATAAGGGACAGGATGTATGCAATGCTCATTAGTAAAGCGGTGCCTTTAAATTTGCATGTGCGAAATAGCATGGAAACGATGTGACGTTGTTGGAACGTTTATTTAAATGCACTTTTGGGGTGGAAAGAGTCGCACGTTTAAGTTTTGCCTTTTGAGACAAAGACTTTTGGTAGCCACGCTAAAATATGTTAATGGAAATACGTGACTTGACAAGTTGGGAGCAGCGTCATAAATGTATGTAATTTTAGGAGGGGATGATGATGATGATGGTGGAGTTTAGGCAGAATTTGAACGTATTTGAATATATTTTGGGGAGATAAGACTGATAAGAGGACATTTATACGAAATTCTTGTGGATTGGGATGTATTGTAGGCTCTTATCTGCTGCTTTTTGTGTTCTGAACTTGTGTCTCTGAGCGAAGACGTAGGGATAAGGAAAACTGGTGGTTGTCTTGTGTGTGAGTGATAATATTACGATGAATAATAAAGTTGGGAGGATTGAGGACTGATAACGGAACAAAAACGATGTTTGGAGCACATACACATACACATTCAAGTGTGTATCAGAAGTCAATATAACTTGTATAAAGGATATAAAGGTTATCGGTTGGTAAACTCCAATTTTCTTTGAATTTTGTAGTAAAATTGTGAACAATAGCAGAGATAGGCTTTTGATGAACAACGAAATGTTGTTTGGGATGATTATATTTGAATTGTGATAAGAATAATACAATTATATGGATTATTATACTTGTTGGCAAGAATAGTAACGATTTTTGTTGGGGTCTATTCGAGTTTTGGCGTTTGACTTGTGGAGTTTCTTGTAAAAATTGTATTGGTGATTGATTGGTGAGAGAGGTGGTGAAAGATGATGAGATGCGGAGTAGTAGTAGTGCTTTTTCTTTGATTGATGATTTTTTATAGTCTTGTTAATAATACTGTTGATAACGGTGTAGTTTTGTAATTAGATTAGAAAGGCGCATATATAAGGTTTTTCCTTTGATTCTATTCAGGGAAACAAATGGAGCTGGCGAACAATGGGATATAGTGGGGTAATAATATCCTTGAATTGGTTTTTATAGTATTTCCAGCCGGTTTATATGAAGACAGTTCCAAAAACGTCCATTTGTTATTTTCATATATAGTTTAGACAGATTGGTTTGCTTCTTGTAAAGAGCTGTCAGTTCTTTAGCTTTTCAAGATATGTTACTTTGTTTCCAAATAGGTATATATGTTTATATGCAAACGTGTGGCTATATGGCTAGTTAGTTCATTTCAATTTTTTAACATTGCACTCTCTCCCGTTAACTCACGCTATTATAGCTTCTCTTGACTACTAGTTCTTTTTGTTTCTTGACGATAGCGTTGTCTTATTTGTAACACAGTGAGATTTGATTTGTCACACAAATTGTGTCCATTCAAACACTCATATGAAAATTAACGGATGAACTAGAAAATATAAGGTGGGTTGACATCTACTAATAGTTTCTTTAGTTTGCACAAACACACACACACACACGCATCATAAATAGCATATAACTTATGCACGTCTGTCAATTAGGCTTCACTTAACTTCAAATGTAGCATTGCATGTCTGAAACTGAATGTTATTCAAATATTGCTTCACAGTTTTTCATGTATGTAACACATTTATGTGTTTTTCCTCCTATTGCTGGTAGTGAACGAATTGGAGAACAATGACGAATAAATTAGTACGATATTTGAACAGTAGGAACTTCGAGTGTGGCATAAGTTTTGTATGAAGACTTGAGGACAACTGAGAATATTGGCAGTTTGAATCAATGACTTGATTTTGCT
>JAHZNG010005071.1:0-14146 GCA_027744375.1 Orchesellides sinensis | reverse complement strand
CTCAGAACCTTTTTGTTACTCTCTTGTATCCGCTAAGTTATTTGTCTTAGGTTTCTCTTGGACGAGTTGTTAGGTACTATAGAAAAGGAAACTTCAGATAAAGTGTGAATTTTAAAATAGTGTGGAATACTACACATTGCTTATTTATTCCAAAAACGATTTTATACAAAAAGTTCTAAATTACCAGATTATGTACCGTTTCATTTTGTACGCCATTGCTGTAGGCCTAATCGGTAAACAATAAACATGTAAGTATTAAGTGGGAATTACATTTTCGTGAATTTATCGAGCAGCCGAAATGTATTGTATGCAAGCTTGTAGTTAAATGTACAAAATGACAAAAAAATAAAGTGATATTGAGTTTGTTTCCAAAAACTAGAGTTAATTTTATTATTTGCTCCTTTCAGCCCAACTTCAAAGTATAGCTAATTATTTTCATAGTGTTTTGCCAACTAAGACTGTTATGATGTCGTAATATCCATACCATTGTCCCATTGTCCGTAAATATAGAATCAGCCATCAATTTCCTTGTTACTCAACCTGCCATCCTTGTCTACATCCAAAGTGTCAAAATCCACGTCAAAAGTTTCAATAAGATCCACAACTTTGTTAGCTACCAGCTCAGCGCGTGCTTCCTCCATGTCCACTACGCCGTCCCCATTCTTATCAAATGACATCATGATAGTTTTTCTACCCTCGTCCAACTTTTCAACTAATGCTGGTGGTTTCCCTCGTCTGCATCCTCCCTGACAGTCGCAGCCAACCAAGTTACACTTCCCATAGCCGCAATAGGGGGTTGACCTGGTGCCGTCTAAGCACACACCAAACAAACCTCCTATCGCTGGACAGCAAACTGCGTCAGAGGGCTGAATCACGCTGAGCAAGGTAAAGGCAGCCACGCCAAAAAGTGCGACGATCACCGAAAACTTTGCTGACGCCATTGTCATCAGAACCAAAGCGAATTTTAAAACACCTGGAGTACAAACTTGGTGCTGGTTCTAACCTTTAGATTGTCCACCATAAAACTGTTCAAGAATAGCAGTAACATCTTTTTTATATAATGTGTAGCATTACCGAGTTTTTACTGCGTGGCTTTATGTACCCAGTCATGCAATGCAATGAAATGTACCTGAAAGAGCAGTCAAATTTACAAATATAAATGAACACAAAAAGGATCCCTTTAAACAACAAAATATACCTTTGCCTGCCTGTTATATATATATGGACTATAAAAGAAAAAGTCTAACAACAACAAAAAATCTTTTTTTTTGTTTTGTATTTGCATTCATTCAGTAGAAAGTGAAATGAACATATCCAATTGACCCAGAAATTTCTTTAAAGATTCCTTTTGAGAAGTGATTGAAATTGCTGTCGTTCATATATCTCAGCAGTACAATGTACTGTTTAGACCAACAAAAGATATATGGCTTGCTACAACGCTGATTGCTGTATAAAGCTGGGAAAGTCAAAGTGCTTGTGTATCACAGAAGTACCTAAAATTTACCAAACTCAGTTTTTAATACAAAACACCACAGTAGTAGATTCAAAATTACGAAGTAATAATATACACATATAAAAGGCATTTACTAGAATGAAAAAAGTTATTATGAACTTAAATTGTTTCTATCTATTTCTACTATTTCCACCCAAATCAAACAAAATTTTTAAACTAAAACGCCAAAAAATCACCAATTGAAGATTACATCGTGTATTTCGTATATCTCCTAAATGTTATCACTCTCATACATCAGTGTTATTCGTTTAATGTAACTGGACTTTATAATTTGTACCAAACTGCTAATCACATATTTTACACTTGTAAGGCTTCACTCCAGCATGTCTACTTAAATGTTGCCTGAGCTCACCCCTTCTGGCAAAGAACCCTACACAAATGTCGCACTCGTACAGCTTTTCTCCAGTGTGTACCTTGGCGTGGTTGGTAAGCTTATCCTTCCTTCCAAACATCTTTTTGCAAAGAAAATGGCTTCCTAACTGCTTCATCGTCAATGCTAACGAGTTTTCTTATGGTACGAAATTGATCGCTTGTTTAAAAACCGCTTATGGCATATATCACAAAAAAAATATTTATTAGTTGTGGTGTGTGTTGCTCTGTGTCTTTTTATATTATCTAATTGGACAATTGATCTGGAACAAATGTCAAACTTTTGGTTCTTCCCTCCACTGTGCATTTTCATGTCATAGTTAAGATTACTCCTAACACGAAAATTACGACTACATTTTAAGCATTTGAATGGCTTTCGTCCAGTGTGCACCTTCTAAATTCCTAGTTGAATCAGCATTGGTCAAGAATAGTTTATCACAAACTGCATACTTAACAAGTTTAATTTTACGTGTACCCGTTTTACAAATAGATTCCTCTTAGTTGCTTCCCGAAACTCGATGTCATACAAATGACTAAAGTAAGGCTTTTCTCCAGTGAGCATTCCAAGATGACACTCCAGGCTATTCTTAGTAGAAAGTACTTTGTTTAAAAAACCGCTCTAGATTTTTTTGTGGTAATGGTAGCTCAAAATGTGGCTGCGAAGAGTAAAGGATCGTTGCATTGTTTCTGGGCACCAATTGCACTCATATGAAGAAGACAACTATACAGCTTTTACATGTCAAGCGATTCGAAGTTCAAGGTACAAAATATTCGACAGGGTAGTTATGTTTACTTGATAAAATATGAGGCATATTATGTGAGTTAAATGAAACCAATGTGGTAATACATCCATTATTCCATTAAATTCGTTGGTGCTCACGTTTCCTTCTGACTTGAAAATAATCAAGTATGGATTTGGTTTTACTTGGGAGCATTTCAGCTTTATTTAAAGCATGCAAATAATAAAGCTCATTTTAAGGTGATGTTAAGTTATTAAAAGCTGTGGGTATGTAATTTAGTAAAATAATACAATTTTTATTCTTGGTTTTGTACATAAATCCTATTAACTTTTTCATAACAAATTAAACAATATCATTTGCCGCATTGTTAATTTGTGTATATACAATATTTATGCTTTTAATTTGGTGCATTTTGCAAACACTGGCCTAGACTGTATACAGCAATCCATGTCCTTCAGTAACACCATCATTGAGAACTTTAAGTTGCAACTGAAATTTTCTCTGCAACCCCAACCACATATTCCAAAGTCATCTCTAAGGTTTGCGAGTTTTCCGGCATTCCCACAAGGTCAGTAATCATTTTCCTCATGTCCGCCTTCAATTTCATTTGCAACTCTATTGGAATATTTGACAAGAAGGGGCTGGCTGCAATCTGCAAATCTATTACAAACCAAAAAGCGCCTAATTAAGAAATCTGTCTTGATTAGAAATGTACCTATGCTATTGCTCCTACCAAGACAACTGTCAACGTCAACCGAAATGCTTGGCTGAGGAACCTCCAAATGCACAACGCGGTAGCCAGACTTCACCAACATGTTTTCCACAGCGGTGTATCCATCATCCACCTGGAAATTAGACCAGGTTGGAAAGTAGCTCTCATGACCTGTCATGAAATCCCTCCATTCGTCACACTTCGCCAGCATCTTATTCATTTGAAACGCCCAAAATCTTTCTGTAAACGAAAGAAAAGCAAGTTTCCCTCCATGTTTGAGCACCTTGTTCAGGCCCCTCAACGCCTTCCTAAAATTGTTCAAGGTTGTCTTCAAATAACAAATTTACCATGCAAAAACTATTTTTTAACCTTACCCCAAGTCACTAATGCAATGAAACACATGATAAGCAAAGATCTTATCAAACTTCCCCAACTCAACAGGAAACCGTCCAAGAATATCTCCAACGTAATAGTTAATACGGGGGTGAGGATAAGCCTTGCTTGCATAATCCACAACTTTTTCAGATGTATCCACACAATACAGGGTTGAGTCATGCTTTTCCAGATAGGGCAAAAGTGTTTTGTAGCCAAATGTTCCTGGTCCACACCCATAGTCCATTACATACTCACCGCTGCTCCACTTCATCAGATTTAATATCTTATCACTATATTTTCGCTCAACTTGGTTATAAAACTGAGAACGGAATTTATTACGCTCAAAATTTCTGGGATCTTCCATCCTTTTTCTTCAAAGTAACAGTTTGTTCAAATAATTATTAATTCTTTCCATTCAGAGAGGACACTGGATGGATCCATTGTACACAGCCTCAGTTTTAACAATTTACTCTAAAAAATTGGGATTGTGCAAAATAATCTTTATGTTGTTTTTCATGTGTTATGACGTTGCATAGATACATTAATAAATTCGTAGCATAAACTTTATGTGCATCATGTAATATGTAGATGTATCTAAATTATAGTGATCTGGAAGATAAACACATAAAAATTATATCAAGATAATAACACGATGCCTGCTATTGCCTTACAATTTTGTACAAGGGGTATGTAGCTGTGAAACAATTAATTCATTGTTTTTAACTTTTTACATTAAGCGTATTTCATTTTAGCACGCAGTTCTACTGCGTGTTTAACTCACAATATATTATGTTTATCAAATAAAGCCCTGAATTAATGTTTTATACATAAAATTGACTGCACCTCGGTAAAAAGCTGCACTCGTTTGCTAAACAGCGTGCTGGATTCAGGGTTAAAGTGCTTAGGTACATAAGTGTTGACGCTGTTCTGCATTTGTTTGTGACCTTGAGTTACGTCTCCTTTTTCTGACTTGTTTTTGGGCGGCTCATGCTGTACTCCTCTGATTTACGGTAAGGATTTTGGAAATATACTGCTGGGATTGGGCATAGGTACCCAAACCAGGAGAAGGATGCAAGTTCCAAAGTTACTTACTACGTACTTTTGCTTATATGCGTTTTTTAAAGAGTGGCAATGATAATTATTCAAATGAGAATGAATGCTTATATTAAAATGTATATAAACAATTCCATATAGTATAGACGACTAAACTTTAACTTTTAACCAGCATAATTTGCTTTAATTGTCGTGATAATAAAAGAAATTCCATAGATTGACTTATAAGATTATAAAAGAAAGCATGAAGTTTAAATTAAGTGTCATCTTATCAATAGTTCGTTTGCATCCACATCCTGTTCTGCAACTCTTACAACAAAAAAGGTAATGTTGGTGAGTCTCCAGCAATGTCAGATATCTTTTGCGTGTTTACCTTTCACTTGAGAGCCTTTTTATGTGCTCTCCTAAATGAATTGAATATGACACCTTTGCCTGGCACGTTTTACTTGCGAATTAGGCCATTTTGAATATATAACCGTTAATGAATATTTTTTATATGAAAGTGGCATTGAATTTTATGAATAGGCTGTGCATTCCTATGTATTACGATTTAAAATCATAAGCCTTATTTATATTTTTCATTCCATTAATGGCAGTCCAGTACCAGGGACCAGGAGCCGGTCCCCTCGGGACCTCCCTATTATGTTAATAAATAATTAATTAATTATATTAATATTAATTTATTATACTAAATATATTAATTTATTATATTAATTAAATTATATTAATTTATATTAATTTAATTAAAGTTTATAGTGTTATCTACAAATATAAATAACAAATTATGTACAAACTGAAATTTTCAGACTTGATTACTTTTGACATAAATTTATATGCTATTGAACATTCTGAATACAACAGAACTGATAACACAACGCTATACTACCCCTATCCCCAATTTACCCCCCAGTGGGGGGAAATCCAATATTTTCAGATCTAAATGATATTGAGATGAATCTACATGTAATTAAATATTCGGAATCCAAAGCAATTGATAACAAAGCCGTATAACACCCTACCCCAATTTACCTCCCAGTGGGGGGAAATCCAATTTTTTCAGATTTTAATGATATTGACATAGATTTACATGCAACTAAACATTCTGAATGCAAAACAATTGATAACACAGTCCTATAACACCCCTACCCAAATTTACCCCCCAGTGGGGGAAAATACAATTTTTTCAGATTTTAATGATATTGAGATGGATTTACATGTAATTCAATATTCTGAATCCAAAACAATTGATAACACAATACAATAACACCTCTCCCCCAATTATATCAATTTTTAGCATGTCTACCACGCAGTTCCCATCCCTATCAATGGGCATGGGCGGCGGAATCTTTGTGTTTCATTACCATTAATTCGCAGCCTTAATCGCAAGCGCAGTTAAACATGTTACACTTTCCGAGGCTGCAGAAGGGCGCTGACGGGGATCCATTGGAGGCTGTGATCTGGCGTGTTAAGGGTTTTATTGTTGTAGAGGTTTGTGTGCTTCGTATGGTGTTTGAAATTATGATGATGGCTCTTGATGAGATGAAACAGAGGAGGTGGATGAGTCTGGACTGAATGATTAGACTAAAAATGCTTGTTTTTGAGATCAAATTGTTAATGACTATATCGCGAGTAATTAAGTTGAATCTTGCCAAAATAAAATGCTTATAAGACCTGTAGGGATTACAAAGTCAACAAAGGAAATGATAAAATTTATTAGTTGAAAATTACTTGGAAATGACTTTAGGAAATATGATAAAAATACGAATTGACAGAGCCTCCTGTAGATTGATTGACTGTTAGAGTATTGGAAAGATAGTGAACACGAGAATACAGTTTTTTGTCCCTTTTATAAACTACTGACGCTTCTGGAAAATTCTTTACATTAAAAACCAGAATAAAGAAGGAAAGAACATTCTAAAAATAAATATAAGGTTGAACAAATAAGGACAAAAACCAATGAACTTAAACTTAGATTTTGAAGAATAATCGGTATTTGCTTAAATACACATTATGTTAATTAGTACTAATAATACAACAATAACCCAATTGATTCATGAACAACTTGTCATAAGATACACATACACGTCAAAGGTACAAAAGTACATAAAATGAAACCGCTTATTTAATACACAAAAGACGGGGAGAGATGAATGAAACAAAATTACATTCCTTTACATATTCTACTTTAGGCATACACAAATGAAACTGAACAGATTGCATTGAAGTTTTTCAACATCTTTGCATTTATTCAATTAAGCTACTTATGTACATATCATATATCTCTTATGTCCTTAGTCGTTATCCTTGCTCGGTCTGTTGCTCACCTTAAAAAGACTACAATGTACTGGGTGACACCTCTCACTGCTTACCAAGTCATTTCCTTGGGTTTAAATTCATTTTAAAACAAAATTAAAAGTGGTCACTAAACCTCATTCCATGCCATGCTACGTCGTACTCATACTTTACTTATGACGCAAGTTAACGCACTGGTAATTCGATGATCAATATGATTTATGATAATCATTTTGCAGAATGTATTTATAATTGTCGAAACATCATTTAAACTTAAAAGTTATATCCTTCATAGAATATTTCAAAGGATACTCATTTATCTGCACGATTTCGAATACATCCTGTCACCTTATCGAAGTAATCGTTATTGTGTCGTAGACATTTTAATGTACTCACAAGTGGGAATGACACTCTCACTCGGGAAGATTAATTTGATGCGCGCAAAACCATGTATATATTCATTTGTCACATGCAACATTCAAATTTTCACAGAAAGGTAAAAGCGACTTTTTTTTAGATTGACGACAGCAGCAACTGTGTCACTGGCGCATGCAGCATGACTGATGAGTGATTTTTTAAGCGAAAGGATGTTTCCGAACATTAAAGCATGGGGCTGATGAAAATCTGTAAACCAAAGTTAGGGATAAAGTCCCATATTTTTTGCAGCAACCCTTTCAACACAAAGAC
Organism: Orchesellides sinensis; assembly: GCA_027744375.1. NCBI lineage: Eukaryota > Metazoa > Arthropoda > Collembola > Entomobryomorpha > Orchesellidae > Orchesellides > Orchesellides sinensis. The sequence goes on along the minus strand of JAHZNG010005071.1, from coordinate 6,405 downwards.
GAACACATCAAAAGACGAAGAATGTTATTGAAGATGACGAAGAACTGTAAAGTGTATCGGTTGCATGCAGACTTCCGTAAATGGTGCATCAATGTGTAGTAAAATTTGCTAAACCGTGTAATTTCGCAGTGGTATAAGTTGAAAGAAATGTAAATGTAAAAAGGGGCTTATAATTGGGTGCAAATTAGCATCAAATCCATATCAAATGCAAATCCCTTCTTATACCTGCTAAAAGTAGTTAAAGTTAAATCCATAGCGGAAGAAAGAGAAAATAGTGTTTTCTGCCAATTTTTAAGTAAACTCTATTTTAATTGGTACACCAGACGCTAACTGAATACTTTAATATAAATATTTTTACGTATGAAATATACAGGAACTGAAATAAATTAACATACATCTTGATTGTGTATTAATTCCTTCCCTTCAACATTTCGAAACAAAGTCAGCTCATGCAAAGTTGAAGTTTACAGCGTTTTCAGATTTTTCAATAATTAATCTTAAAGTTTCCTATTGATTTTTACCAATTTGGCAACAAATCGTATAGGCTCTGCAAATATTAATATGTTTCTGTGTCTGTATGGAGCTTACTGACGTCAACACACATAAAATGCTGAATATGTTTCTTAATAGCATATAAAATAAATTTTATAAGGTAAAAATGCATATATACTTATATATTTTATTGAAGTAGCTATAATTAAAGCTAAAACAAGTCTTGTATCCATCATAGCGGAACACCTTTTGTAAACTCAAAGCTAAGTACACCTAGTCTAAGGCAGCCCTTTTCTGTATACGTGAAAATTTTAATGCATCTACCTAATTTCATTATGTGCCGATGATTCCATATAATACCTACAATGTAAGTAAATGCGAATAAATTATTACAAAGCTAACATTGTGATTGTTCTAACGATCATATTAGAGAGCATTAGCTTTTAGTAAATTTAAACACTGTTTTAACAGCTACTGCATTAGTAGCCAACTTTATATACGTGTAGCATTTTATAGTACCTTTATAATCCTGTATTAGTGCGTCATGTCTGGCAAAATTTACTATACAAACAATATTTTAAAAATATATGATCGTTGAAAAGAAAATTATAGAAAATGAGTAAGTAACACACTCTCAGAAGCTTAATGACCGCGTTCTAGTAAACAGGTCACTCTCAAGTTGGATCCCTACAAGGATTCTAGTTTTATTTGTTCGCAAGGGCCCTCATTTGATTTCTAACTTTTGGATCCGAATGTGCTGTAGTTATTAGTTTTCTTAAAGAAGTAGCTTTAAGGCTGTGATTTTTCATTCTGCGAATATTGCAGCTGTAGCTGCAACCTTACAACTTTTTTATTGCATGGAATTTCTCTAGATTTCTGTGTTTTAACAAAACATCAAAATGTCGATTTCCGAAGTTGCAAACGATTTGGCCGAACACGTAGTGTTCGGCTGCTTCAATGCTTACAAAACTATTATGAGATATATTTGCATATTGTTTTTCCCTTTGGTGAAAAAGGTAGTGGATAGTAAGCAATTAAACTGTGGTGTAATAGCTCATGGAAAAGAACCATGGGCTGTGCAAGTGCTCAAAGAAAAAGACTATTACTTGAGGAATGCCATAGAATGGAATTTTGGATTTTTCGAGGGCTACATGGACGAGGAATGGACCACACAAGATTTGTCAACCTTGGCGATAAAGGCAATGCAAACAAGAAAAACTAAAACGATTCTTCATCCGCTTACTTGGATCATGTCAAGAATGAATTTGCAGACGAAATCCAGGGCATGGGCTGTTGGTGAAAATCATTATGATATTGGTGAGTTTAAAGAAATACAAACTTTCTAAAAGTTTTATGCTAAAAGAAACTAGATTTTGAGGAAAACAAGAGAAAAAGTTTTCGTAAAAGTTAGAATACAGAAATCAACATTTGTTGGTGTTTGTAGTCTAAATAGTTATGAGCCAACCTTGAGGGCAAGTTTTTCAAAACATGTTGAAATGCATATAACATGTTGAAAGGAAGGAGTAAATACATATGCGGAAACGCACAACGGTAAGGTTATACTGCGAAAGAAAACTTATGTTTTTCATTTATTGTTACATGCAGGAAACGATATGTATGAAGCAATGTTGGGCAAATACATGCAATACTCTTGTGGCTACTGGAAAGACGCTAAATTTGAAGTTGTACGAAAATGCTTAAAAGATGATGGGATCTTTCTTCTTCAAACTATTGGAAACAATCATGCATCTGTTGCCGGATTTGATGTTTGGTCCCATAAGTACATTTTCCCAAATGGTTATGTCCCTTACTACATGGATATTTGTAAGGCTATTGAAAAGCTGTGGATTATTGAGGACTGGCACAATTTTGGACCTGACTACGCAAGAACTTTGGAAGCTTGGGAACAAAACTTTGACGCTGCTTGGCCAGAGAAACTTAGGGCAAAGTATGGAGATAGATTTTACAGAATGTGGAAGATATATCTTAGTTTTGCCAAAGCATTTTTCCATACGAGAGCTTTCCAACTTTACCAGATTGTAATGTCAAAAGATGGACTTCCAGAAGGTTACAGAGCTCCCCGTTAAAAATACGCATGTTCATATAAGAATCAGTCAAAAAACTCGTTAGCTCAATCAATTACTAAACAAGTAGAAAGACATTTGACAATTTATGTAAAATGTTTTGCTACATTTAACTTCTTGACAGACCCTATCATTTTAGATTTTTACTTATGTTCTGAGAGATTAATATAAGGGGTTAACTAGCTCTTTTAAGGTTTCTGGATGTAACAAGGTGTATATATGTAGTGGGGCAGGAAATCCTCATGTATGAATTGCATGTACCTGTGATTCACAACATATTATTTCCTGGTTTACATTAGAAGCTGTAAAGTGATCAATGTAAACAATATTTTGATTAGCTAATTTTACATAAAGCTAAATAATAGACTGACTGTTCATTTCCTATTCAACTAACCAAACAAAAAAACATTTATCGTAATATTGGAATCAGTATATCGCAACTTCAATCTACTAAACCATGACGCGACGGACCTGTCAGTTGCATTCATTGATCTGATAGACCTGATAAGAGAGTAAAGCAGCAAACAAGTTCATTCAATTTAAGCCCTACTCCACGTAAACGAAGCGGAAAGATAAATTAAGCCTAATATATAGTTGCACAACGCAATGGCTAGGTTTTATTGGGCATATAGGTAAACCTATGCATTTTCTAAAGGGAATGCGTAATAAAATTAGTATGGGGATCATGTTTCATGATATGTATGGTTGAGTGGGGACTTTACTACCATTACATAGCTTCAAACTACCAACACAACATGATTATTTTCAACTGGGGAGCTATCTAGAACGCTCTGATTAGTTACAATGATACACAAAGTACAACTTCTCCAAGACAGTTTAGAAGTTTACTGCCAGATATGTGTTATGCACGACAACAATAGCAATTTTTAGGAGAGTGTTCTATAGTCCTACTACGCACATGGTCTTTGAATTATCTTTTTACAAGTTTAATTATTATCAAATTCTTGCAGGTACTTTTTTGGACAGTTTTTTACCATAAAGTGATTTAAAGGGACTTTTGTCAAACTTTGTAAATAATGTAGCAGCATGCGTGTAAAAATGTATGTATAAAATGTATGTACTTTTGCATACGGTGTTGTTTGTAAGTTTTTTAAAGGTTGAGATTGAGTAATAGTGTATTTTGTATGGTTACGAGATGAATGGATGAGTAAAAGCGGTAATAAATGTGATATTTGCCGAGACAATACAATGGCTTTCATTTTCATTCTTTTATACATTTGTAGCATACACTTTAACATGCAAAAGCAATGTCAAGCATAATGGAGCATGAAATTTCATCTGGATTTATCCTCATCACTTCCCATCCAGGTCACCACCCATGGACTCTTTTTCTCACTGGCTTCTTCAAATCTTACTGTGAATCTAGGAGAATCATATTGAACGTTATAAAGCATAGTGTTTTTTCAGACATGGCAAATATTTATTCTTTTATAAGACTTTTCCCTCATAAATTGTACATGATCCAGAAAGTCTAACAGATTTTCATTCCTTCACATGTATTCGTTGGTTTATATTTTATTCCTGAATTCCTTTTTCAATTTCAATCCAGTTTCTTTACTCAAAAAGTTGATATTACCATGTCCGGCAGACTAACTAAAGAAAGACCATGCAACAAGATGCTAGTGTAAGGTATGATACCTTATATAGTGTAATCATCGGCACAGTCATATGAAGCACACACGTCTCACACGTTTTCTCTTTTTCCACCCTCCAAGATTTATCTGAGCCTAGTCGCATATAAATTGCATAAGCTGACTGGGAGAGAAAGCAAAAATGAATAGAAAAGAGCAGACAACTGGCTTCAACAAGCTTAAAAATCCGCAATGAAAATTTCCATACACATGTCCGTGTTCACATTGTACTTTTGTATTGGGGAAAGACTATACATCTAAAATCGCATGCTTCGATTTACATTCCGCATAATTTTGCATTTCCCATGCATAGATACGTATCAAGGTATATAATGTTTATGCGTTTTATTCATTCCTTGTAAATCAAAGCTACGACTTTTCACTACGCGGTTCACCTTTTTTTGTTTGCATATTTTGTAATATGTATGGAACACAATACAGCTTGAGCCTGGAAAAGTAACAAGTATATTCTTATGAGGACGCCATTGAAAACGATGGGAAAAGTGTTTGGGAAAAACATCCGAATTTTAGTATTCTTGGCTTGGCTTCATGTTTGGCTTGCGTTTATCAAATATAAACTAAAAAACCAAACATGAAAAAGATAACCTTTATAACATACACTATTTTACTACTCTTGTTACTATATTAGTTTTCGCTTGTATTATAGTTTTGTGGATTTGTAGTGTGGTGAGTGTTATTATACTTGGAAAGAATATACTGGTACAACTCTAAAAGTGAATTTACTAACCATGTATGAGTATTGTTTTCTTTTGAGGCTCCTCTCTAACAAAACTGACACAAATTTTGCAATCAAACTCCTACAACGCTCAAAAACCTAGTTGCTTATCTACCGTGTAGCATTTTGCAAGTCATACAGGAATTGCAACCTAAAACTCGACTAATGGTTTATCAGTAATCGCACCCATATCCTTGTTACAGACCAAGGTTTAGATTTAAAGGCAAATAGGATTTATGAATGTTCTACACAAACAAAACTAAGGGTGATTCTACTACCGTGTTCTCCTTAACCTTTGCAGCGGACATAGATGTACACACTGAAGTCTAATAATGTATTGTATGAAATGTTCACAGAGAATGAAAGCAGCGGACCGTTTACATCAAATTAAAAGTTTTTACTTTTAGAGAAAAAAATACTCTACTGAGAACTTGTAAGGATGCATCATGACGTGATGATAGCTACAATTTTCGTATAGTCTTTTATAGCTGTAATTATAATTAGATATTGTAGTACACGGAAGTGAATAATGTAGGTATGTATATACTGAATCAGGTTAATACATATAAAAAGTATATTTTTCATCATTTGTTTTTATAAGTATGTATATCTGCCTTATTTAATGGGTACCTGGCATGCACTGACTGTACTCAAAAATTCATTCACACATAAATAAATAAATGCTTTGCTCATATATGTATTTTAGTGTTTTCAACAACATCGTTTCACTTCAATAAGTATACGGGCGCTCCATGCAGAGAATAGCAGTCCAGTACTAGGTACTGCCAGACAGTACCCTGGGTCCTGCCACAGAGTACCTATAAGGTACCGCCAGACAGTACCCTGGGTACTGCCAGACAGTACCTAAGACAAATAATTAAAATGTTAACATTACACCTTATGGAAGAAAATCTTTACAAATTCGCGCACAAAAAGTGTCTGTCGAGCACATCGTAATTCATGGATTTTTCGAAACTACAGAAAAATTAGAAACTTTTGACCGGTAGCATTTTAAATCTACCGGTAGCATTTTGAGATATGATTTTTTAAAGTTGAATTTTCATACTTTTATGTCTGTCGCCTTCAAACATAAACTTAAAAATTATGTCTTATTTTTATAAAATTGTACATTTTTTGCTTGTGTTTTGATGGAAATATAAAAATATTTCCACCACTTTTTCATATTTTAAAAAGAATTTTAAGAAAAAAAACTCTTAGGTACCGTATGGCAGTACCTAGGGTACCGTATTGCAGTACCTAAGGAATTTTTTATTCTTAGAATATACATATACATACATATACATACATATACATACATATGCATACATATACATACATATACATACATATGCATACATATACATACATATGCATACATATGCATACATATACATACATATACATAAATATACATACATATTCATACATATACATACATATA
>JAHZNG010005070.1:0-12416 GCA_027744375.1 Orchesellides sinensis | reverse complement strand
ATAATAAAAAATTAACTTATTTGTCATAGGCTAGAATAGTAGATATACCTAACTTTTTGCAAAGCATCTTAGATCTACCTATTTTTTAGTACTGCTCGAGCTCGAGCTCGCCGAGCTTTTACTAATATTAAAAAACACTGCTCGTAGCTCGCCGATCGAGCTTTTTTTTCTGCTCGTTACATCCCTAAAGTAAACAAGTAGGTTTGGATAGAGTCAAGCATCGTTTTCATACTTTTTCCTCCAGTATATCATCTCTGGTGAAAATTCAAGTGTCACCTGTCATTTTTCTTTTATCCACCTTATGCTCAAGATCTGATCTTGTTGTCGTCCTATTATAATCGAACAAGTTGAGGGCACAATGCATGATGATGCAAGCTGCTACTATTTCAGTGAACTGTTTAAAGTACAACGAATATTTTGCCATTTTATATTTCACACAGCAGACATTCTTACTGATACCGGATACCTCAAAGCAGATAATGTAAATCCATACAACGAATTCCAGTTTTAGACCTAACTTCACTTCAATTTTATGAGCCTGGTGTGAATGCGATAATAATCCTTCTGTATCAAATTTCTTGCAAATTCTGGTTGACTATAAAACAATGTAGCTAAGAAATCGTGGATACTCAAGCACGACCGTGAAATGTTAAAAAACAAAAATGTATTTTGGATTTAGCACGCAAAAATCGTAAAAAGTTTTAAATAACAAATACCACGCCATGGGCTTACTTTGTTTTACCGTTCATGGACGCATGCTTGTTCAAACTGAGACAATTAAATATTGAATAAAATATACTTTGTACAAACAAGCTAATATTCAAGTTTTGTTAGATCCATAAACTTTTATTATGATAATGAAAATAACTTGGGCGTTGGTTATTGGTGGAATTGCAATAGCATCTTGTCAACAGTAATAACAGGAGTCTCTGTTGCAAAAACAACAACCTGTGATTCTGTAATGATGCAAAAGCATTGAAGGAGTGGAATGTGCAAATGATTTCAGGGTTCGTGTATTATGTGTGTGTCGTCGCGATGTGCGTAAGCTTCCCTATTTTGATATGATGTATGTTAGTAATACACCAACTTGGTCATTATCATTATCATGTATGTACGTCATTTGTATAGTTGTAGGAGTTTTATATTACACAAAATATAGTTATTTACATTCAGGTAGTAATGCGTTGTCACCAGTTTACTAAAATTCTTTAGAGTCGAGCATAAATTCTTTTACTGATCAGCTTCAGCCCATATATTAACTTGTGCTACTATCAATTTGCCATACATTGTTTTTCACCAGAGAAGATTTTGATCAAAATAGGGTATAGATGTTGTTTTGCAAAGTAGTTGTTGACTAATAGAGTGCTACTTCCAATCCAAAGCAGCCAACGATATAATGCTATTTTATTACAACTGCACAACAACAACCGGCAACGCTCATATTTGGCTTTGACAGTCTTTTGCAGTACAAGCGTGCTCTTTAATAGTTTCAAATAGGATGGTGGTGGTAATGATGATGTTGAAAGATCTCTCGAAAATTGGCGTGTACCACTCTTAAAACAAACAGCATAACAGTTTCACGTAGCACCACTTCATTTGTTTCGTTAGCTGTTTATTTGTTTATTTATGTCCATGCAGCTGTCGATACCGTATCCTGTATTGCACGTAGCCTGTTTTTTACTTCATTTTGTTCTTTTTAAACTTTTAGATCATCCTTGGTCTTATCTTTTTCATACATGCGAAGATAAAAGACGCAATGATATTTTAGGCGAATGTGTTTGCATAGGCGTAAATGCTCCTGAGGCCAAAGGAGTATGTGATATAATGCATTTTTTATTAGCAAATTGCTGAACCAACTTTCTAGCTGGTTTTGTGTGTGAAGTATGAGATATTGCAAATGTGGATGTGACTTGGTGATGTTGCTTTGCGTCCGAATCAAACGGAAGAATTTTCTTACTTGTACTACTTTTTCGGATGCTGTAACCAGTTGACCATTTGGGATTAGGAATTCGGGTAATGGTTCACATCTGAGAGTTCCTACGGACTTTACCGTATAGTTGACCAGTCATGTACTCCTTACGTCAAACGCTTCATATATTAAGGTACGATAGGTTTTAGGCAGAAGTACGTAGTACGTCTATGTGATAAGGTTGGTTGTTGGTCTTTTTGTCCATTCGGAAAAACTATTCTTTGGTTTTTTTAAACTTTCTATCCAGCAACCCAGTTGTAAGGAGGATTGTATTGGAATCTGTTTGGTTTGATTTTAAAGATACTCTTAATGTGTAAGAATGTATCAAAATGAGAAATTCGAGTGTCCGATTCTCCACCCTACTTCAGTTGTCCAGGGTATAACCTATTGCAGTTCTATTGTGATCTTACATTTTGTGAATATTCTAACTAGTCTGCCTGTTAGATGCAACTCAATAATGCCTTGCAAATTTGTATCATGATTTTATTGATGAGTGATCCATGGCACAGCCAAAGGACACCGTAATAAAAGTAACATAACATATGTAACATAACATAACTAGTCTGCCTGTTGGTTCAATGGAAATGTCCAGGTTATTTAAGGTATTTCAAAGAAGGTTGCTCCTGTTATCTTCTTGTCAAATCTATTTCCGTAGTCTTTTTTGTTTTTCTTGATACACAATATCGTCGACGTGCAAAAACAGACTAGCAAATAGACATACCCGCATGAAAGATAAATGACGATGTCGTATTCCTTGAAATGTCGAATTGCCGCAGTGCAATTTCTCAGTCTTGTACAATACAACATTACACTTTTCTTGCCTGATATTGGTTTGGTGATGTGATGATGCAGCATAGGGAGAAGTGAAGTCTGTCTCTTTTCAGATGAACTTTTTTTTGTTAGTAAGGGAACAGTTATTTTTACTACACGTCAGCAGAAGAGTCGGGTAGTCGAAGGAAATATCCAGACTAGCAAGACCGGAATCGGTGTGTATTTGTTGGCATCAATTAATTAACATGTCACTTTTTTGCATGAAAGGAATACAAATACAAAGGTTGGCTATGTAGTAAAAAAAATTTCATATCCCGTTTTGGTAAGATCAGACTATATGTAATATATTGTAATACACATAAAGATACAAGTGTTTCTTTAGGACTACGATATCGTGTGGACAGATGCATTCGAAAAAGGTTGTGTATTACCAAGAGTAAGGCTGCTACTATTGTTTATAAAAGCAACAAAGTCATAAACGTACAGTTATGCTTGCGACAAGTTGTTAAGTGCTATATGTATGTTGCAATAAGTGCTAATTTTTCATGTAATCGAAAATGTGCGGATTCTGTTAAAATATGTGGTATACTTATCTTCAAATACCTGTGCCGAGTTTACATTTTCAATCTTCTAGATGGTTTACATAATAACAATGATATTTGTATGTAGTACCCATGAACGAACTTTTATACAGGTAAATACAAGCTGTCATTAGATTACTAACCATAAGCATGCGCATTGTACCGATCATGACATTAAGGTAACACGTTCTTGATTTTGTTATTGGTTTAAACCCTTGAGCAACGTTTCATAATTACCGGGAATGACCTTTCAGGAATTATTGTATTAGTTCACATATCACTACATTAGACTTGTTGAATGAAGCTGATTATCCCTTACAAAAAATATGCTTCAGGATCACTGACAGATGAGTGGATTTCGCAGAAGTGTGACACGAGAAACAGAAGAAATCGATAAGTGTAATTGATGATTGGGAAAGGAGTCAGTCAAACAAAACGACGTGATGTCTCTTTTTCCCGAATAACAGTGGATGAAGACATGAATAATGCAGGTTTGGGTTTTACGGCTGAGTGGATTAAAACATACAAAGCTGGTAACGGTTAACGACCAACTCACCAACTTCGTGTGTTAGTACCTACTTTAGATAGAGAATCATTATAATTCTATTCATCATTCATTCCTGTTATGCATGTAAATTATTTACATCATGCTCATTTTCCGAGCTAGTAAGAATTAAACCTTTAGTTTCAGAAAATCAATTAAAAGAGCTTACATTTTGTATAGATCATGAAACCAAATAAAAATGTGCCACTTAAAGTGGAAATATTTGTGTCTAGTCTAGTGTCTGCATATAGGGACTATGTATGTACGTTGGTTTTCCTACATTAGGCACATTTACACAACAAAGAGCAAAACACACTCCTTGCAGATATGACTGTGAGGTAGCCAAGTAGCAAATTATGAGAGTTGAAGAAAAGCCATGAACTTGCCCTGTAAATGGCATTTCATTTTTCTCAGATTTATCATGACAGTAAAATTACGGTAGCACTAATGGTATTATAAAGCTAGTAAAATTTTAATATGCCTATATATCTAACCTCGTCTCAATATGAATTTTGTTGGCATTTAAATGTAGGCACAATGCGTTTTTTTGACTGACGTTAATATCGTGACTGTAGTAAGCAGTCGTGAGACACGGCTTTTCGGGGGCTCATGGCATCATCATATCATCGCATGTCATTGCTTGCTGTGTTTTTTCTTCTTTCTTCACAAAGAAACGTACAATCCTTTAAGTAAGTCGTATTTATGTAGTTAGTTCACTACCGGCTTGACTTTTCATAATGTTTAAATTTAAAATTCACTCACAAAGTGGAAATCAAGCTTAGGATGTACACTTTGTTTGAATCAGTTTTATTTCTGCAAGTGTATTAAAACTAAGTAGGTATATGCAGTTTATATATGGGACACGTTAAAGAAAACCACGGCACGGTGACTTTACTGTTGTGAATCTCATATAAATCATCATCATCATGACCATACAGTCATAATCACTGAGCCTTGCATCCCTTCAAAAGTGTCCCATATTCTAATATGGTCCCCTTGATAGTACCATTTTTACAAATTCAAAGAATGATTTTTTATGCCTTTTCATAAGTGTGATTATATTTTATACATAATGTGAGTTCATTAGTCTGAATAATTCATATAGCTCATCTATTAAATTCACATGTAACATATGTAAAGTTACATGGTTCGGTAGTTCCATTTAGAGAGAGATGAAGATGATTTTTTTCATGATGTTTACTTTACATGCTACTCGCGGCCTCCAAATGATGTGTAAATAGAAAGAAAGAAAGATTTTACAGAAAAAAACATATTTAGGATTAAGTTTACTGGGACTGTAATTTGAGAATGTTGAACAAGAAGAAGGTCTAAAGAAGAGTTGGGCAAGGGTAAACACTTGCAGTTGTAACTGTTTCTCTCTGGTGCTGATGATGAAATGAAATGCAAACATCACCAAGTCTAGGAAAAAGTTAAATGCGTAATATTGCAAAATACTCTTGCAATAGCATTACTACGGTATTTATATGGTATGCATATTGTCTGTTTGGACATCTTACAGTCTCTTCCAAATCCATGATTGTATCACTGATGTAATCCATTTGTTTAAAAATGAACATTTATACAGTGAATATCAGTATTTACAGAGGGAGGCATAAAACAAGTGAAAAAACTTGTTCTGTTGAAAAATAAATCAAGTTTTTTTGTCTCGCATTTCTCTGATGATCAAAAGTCAGTGTGCAAAAAACCACTTTCGTTATATGATGTGGCTAATGGTATTGATTTACTCTGGGATTGAAGTGAAGAAGCTACAAGATTTTTTTATGTCTAGTCCTCTCTGGAAAATGTGCCACTGTGTTGAGATTTACTCTGTGTCTGACTGCTATAACGCAAGGAAGATGTACAGATATTTTTTGTTTATTAGCCTTGTAAACATTTCAAGTAGCAGCTTTTCCGTCCATCATCATTTTCGCAGCTGCTTGTTTCTCGGTAAACTGATCATCAAGTTATGTTTTGCTGAGTGTTGAAATGGTATATTGGCATTAGGACTATATAATACACACATGTGTCATTCTTGGAGCACGACAAGTTCTTTCAATTTGTCTTACAAGATTTTGTCGAATGAAGAAGGTATCACCTTAATAACTCGTAAAAAGCCATATGGCCATAATTATCTCCCTGGAAAAAAAGAGATTGCTTAGGGCGTAGTCAAGCGGTTAAAGAAAGAGAAGAAAAAAAAAGATTTCCATTAGCAATCTTAGCAATCATATCCCAATTCACCAAGGGGAGTCTGACGAACTGCAAAAATATTTGTCCAGCAATTTGGTCTGTTGTTAATTTTTGCTTATCAACATCAAGATGACGATGCATTAGTAGAGAGTGACGATGTGTTTTAGCGTTAATGGATGGCAGCTGTCGATGTCCTATGGTGTTAGTATTGGGCTTATAGTTTAATGTGTAAAAGGTACATGTGCGTGTGTCTTTCTTTAAAAAAAGAATGAGCAAACATAAGGAACAGATTGTATGTTTGCATACATGCCACTATATATTTCTTGCAAGAAAACCTTTAGTAAGTTGATTCTAAAAAGCATTAAAAATTACCAGAGGCAACGTAACCAAAATGTGATCAACAGCATTCATGGCTCTTGTTTTTTATCGATGGATTAAAAAGATGTTGGCAAAGAACAATGTGTGTGACAATAATAATGTTATTAAAGAATGGCGAATAAAATTAGTGTTAATATGCAACAAGTCTTTCCATTTGTTAAATCGTTGCCGCATTGTGTCAAGATAATTAATCCTACCTACATACCATTAATGGATGTCTGCAGGTAAACCTTAAATAGAGTGAGCCTTGAAAGTTTGACTATAATTGATAGAAGTAGGATACATCAACTTCCTTAGTGTCCTATATAGAGTTCTGGATGCCCCCAAACAATAATAGTCAAATATTATGACTCCTGCTTTATTAAAAGCAAACATTTATATACCTATTCATTGCTACATGTGTTATATTTATAAGTTGGCAAAATTTCCTGGGACAAGTAGAATACAGATTGACATTGACATTTGCAGTCAACCCATAACCAGAAGTTGTTTTGAAACGTTTGTATTATGTTGTAAGGCAGATGCCAGTTGAAAACACAAGTTCAGAATCATTTTTACATGCGAGTGGAGTCTGTCATGATAACAGATGTTAAGGAAACAGATAAGACATTGGTTTTGTAGCAGTATGATAGTGGGAGCATTATACATCTTTATTTTGTACATACATGTTCACCTTATTAATAAGTCCATTGCCATCTTGTGAACATTGCTGATTATATCAAGTTTCGTGATCTGGAATCGACATATGACCACTTTTAACCGGTAGAATATATACTTGCCATAATAAAACAACAAAAGAAGCATCACTATTTTTCACACAGATTTTAGTATACTGCTGAAATTCACACAAGGCAGCAAGATTATTTACTTGCCAGTAAAATTACACGGTGGGACTCGTGGGCACATCGTATTGAATCAATGTTTTGATGTGCGTACATAATATATCTCCCACATTCAAAATATATTCCTATCAAAACTGGAGACAATAGATATGGAAGCTCCACCTCCACCTTAGCATCATATTCAGCATGCTGTATCTCTGACTCTTTCTCTTTTCAAAACTTTGTCGTTGACGTTCGGTCAAAACCGTGATCTAAGAGGCCAAAAAACTCCATCCATAGTAGGAAATTTTCAGTGTAGATCACAAAATCCGGGAGTTCACGAGTCTTCCGCAGAGTCACTCCGTCGGATAGAGAGATTCATTGATCAAACTCGTTTGTAGAGATTGTGTGTTTCTAGAGCTAGTGTGTTTGTGTTGCATATGGCTGTATGTATAAGGACATATTACCTTATGTGTAAGTATACGAGTCTCTCTACAACATACATCTCACTTCCTCTCCTCTTTTTTCACTTAAAAATCAGTACTGAAAGAATCCTTTAGCTCATCGTTCTTTTGCTCATCAGTAGTTTATGTTGTTGTTTTTATTATCTGCCCAAGCAATCTTTGTAGTTTGTAGTGCTAGAAAAGCAATGGATAGAATAATATTTATCAATCGTCTAGCGTCATAGGCAGGTTTTCCGTAGTTTTTTTCTCAGTAGAGAAGATTTTGCCATTATTCAAGAAACACAGGTTTATTGGATGAGAGGCTGCACTGGTTTTGTATGTTTTTATACTCTAATTGAAACCATACAATATTTAAACCGTTAAGTAATATGATTATGATTGTGGCAACTGACGGACTTGATAGTGACAAAGTGACATTAGTGCGTGACTGTAATACGCAAGGTTGTGGTGGCAAAAGTGTGGTCAGTTCTTTCATTCATCCTGTACACACCTTACCTAAGTATTCGTAACGACGGTCTTGCTCATAACATAACATTAAGTGATTTGGTTTCGCCTCGTGTTGTTATATATTATTAGTTAGACTATATATCAAATGAATTGATTGACGACCGCTTTGGGAGTTACGATCAGAGAAAGAGCCACTATCATCATGGTTTTACTTATGCTCAAATATGAACCAAATGCATGTAACGTTTCCCACATCGTCATTCCATTACTCTTATGATTTTTTTAGCTTCAGCAGTCGACCACAGAATAGAGAACTAAGTGTTTGTTTTTTATGGATTACAGTGATGAAGAAGCGTAAAGTTGATTGAAACTGAGGACTACTGACTCGCTCAGCGTTATTACTAAACAGATTACTATAACAGTGCAAGATGTGTGACGAGGAGGCTTCCGGCGGTTGTGAAGAGGATCAGGGAGGAGGCGCCGTGCTAATCCGTATACATGTTCCTGACCTCAACATTCACAAGTGCCTCCAGTTTTACAAACATGATCTCGTCTGGGATGTGAAACAACAGTGTTTGGCTTCACTTCCAAAGGTAAGTCTGGTCGTAAGCTTATCAACTAGCACCTTAAAATAATATTTTGGCATGTGACGCGACGTACATACTTGGAGGAGTATCCCTCACGTAAATGTTTTCTTTTGGTAGATGTAAAATAGGGATATTGTGTTACTCTACAGAGAATACCGTATTCATTGTTCGTATTGTTGTACTTTATCGGAATGATTCAGTATTGTGTGGTACTCATGTGGAAAATTAGAACAGTACTACTGCGGTGTATAACCTTGAGTAGTAACTACATCACTATAATTACTATTATGCATTTGTGTGCAGTGTTAATTAACTCAGTCGCCATGTCTTCTGTTCTGATCATGGTGGTAGGTCTGACTGCACGAAGATCTGATTTATGATTAATTTTCTGACATGTAAATAATGTGTGTATGTTTAGAAAACTGTTATTATTTTTCTCTACTGTGCCATTGTATTAAATATAATACCCAATTTGTGACTTAGTTTTTTTACAAAGTAAACCTGAGTCTGATTAGTCATGGTTAGATTAATTCATTTTATTGTTATGTTAGGTGCATCTGTGATAGAAAAAATATGTACCAAAATAGCTGCTTAATTGTTTTACTTGGCACTTGTCGTTTTTACTCACGTATACAGGTGTGTATAATATATTTGGCATAGCGCAATTATCTGCTGAGGGAAACTTAATCAGCGTACCTGACGTGTCACACAAAAATTTGGTTAAAATCTGCATTGTATATAATGTGTCGGTTAGGTTTAAGGTTGAGCAATGAATACTTAAGAAAATCTCGAAGGTCTTCTTGGTAGTTGAACAAAGGTAGTTACAGTAAAACCACAACATCCTTCTTGCTATGATTTTGCAAACCAGAACAGTCATAGATTATTAGAATAAATGTGAAGGTAGTAGGCCAATAATGAAAACCCGTGGAATATGACGACGGCATGAAGTCTACAAAAAATCCTATAATAATGAAGCGTCCGTTGAATTTGGTTTCGTTTTTCAGGAACTTTTTTTCTTCATGAGACATTGTATGAATTATTTGACTGTTATTTTATTCCGTAGTTGACCCGTTGTTTTTATTATTCATATTCATGCTTTTTTCCCTTACCTTAGCAAAAAAGCATTGTGTTTTAAAATAATCACAGATTTTTTGTTGGATTTAGATAAAATAAAGTTATTGTGATTTTTTGAGACCTCCACTGCCCCACTTTGCTCATCATCACTAGGATGGGTTCTATTCTACTTCTGTTCACATGTTCGGTTTCGGTTGTACAAAGGTGACACATTGGTTTGGGGTATGTATTATTTATTTTAATTGTAAAAACATTTTCATTTTTTACATTTGGTTTGAAATGCAGTAGAAGTAGTAGTATCAGCTTTTTACTTTAATTTTACCGTGCATGCATATTTTCAAACTTGTATAATAACTAAATCATCATTTGTAGCTTGACCCTGCTTACTGCTCCTTACTCCTGAGACAGTCTTATCCTGTTGGCGTTTTTATTGCCTGGAAGACCGTTGCTTTTCCCTCAATTAGGGCTCTCTGTATAGATAATTCTTCTAGAAATTAAAAGATAATTATAATATAGTAGAAGGAGACTAAGTGGTTTTGGTTTGTTTTTCTACATCGTTATAAATTTTAATACGTTTACTACACATTTCCGCTTCCCATATTGGCAATAATCTCGTAATCGTAATAGAAACCAAGTAATTCTAAACTGCATACAATGGTTATCTTAACGTTTCGACATTATGTATTACCTACCTACATACACTATCACCGCCCATGCGTAATTCGCAAGTCAACTAGAATAATCAGTAATCAGGCATAACACTCATTTTATTCGACAAACGAAGCTATTCGCTAAATAGGTATGTGGAGCTGGGATTAACAGTTCGTTATAAAAAGATTACCAGATTGAATGAAACTGTTGTATATTCCTCCGCTTTACAAGTAGTGGACTTTTGAATAATTGAGCACGTATAAGCAATCTTTTAAAAGATTGTGTTTATATGACGTAATATTAATTTGAAACCTTACATCCCAGTAGGGCATCTTATATTTGTAAGCGTCCTTTGTAAATGTTGCGTGTAGGACATACATTCACGTTACGTGAAAGACATTTAACCTGTCATTTCGTGCGAAATTCTAAACTCATACTTGGTTATCTTGTTCCTTTTAATTACATTTTATAGCGAAGGAATATTACAGTGTGCAAAAGAGTACGTGTTCACCAATAGGCAAGACATCGGAAGACTAGTAGGTTTTATTTTGTAATGCAGCCTGATTTACTAAGTGATCTTATCTATCAGATTGCGGCAGAGCACATATATAACCACGTGGATCTGGTGCCTTCCCCTTCTCTCTTAGGCTGTATCTGTTTATCTTATTAATGATGCAGTTTGAAGGTTTTTTAGAATGAATAGTATATTGGTGATGCAACACGTTCAGTAATGTATGGATATTATTCATTTTAAATTCTTGTCAAGTTCATTGCTACCTTATGTTGATTGCTTCATGCTAAGTTGATAAGATTTTTTGATAAAACGTTTAATCGTGAAAGACTTCTCATTACCGCGTGCACAGCGCAGTTTTCTACTTTTTCTAGACACCATCGAGAATGTTTGTCATCTTTGAATATATAATTACACAGACAAATAGGCAGTTTGTTATATTGTCATATCTTGACGAATTGCCCTTAGGTAAAGCAATTATTGATCTTTACTAAATTGCAATATCGAATCAGTGCCAGTGAGTGTAATCGAAATTACTTGAGCAAAGAAGCACGACAGATTAGCTAGTGGGTGTAATTAGCTGTGCTCACTTTGGCAAACAATCTTTTGGATTCACAAACAGTCTCACTTCAAGGATTCGAAGAAACTAAATTCATACTCGCTCGCTCTTATCAAAGCTGTCTTTCCTTTTCTGTTTAATTGCATTTGTAATGCTGGGAGTTAAAAACATGCATGGTTTAAAAAATAGTGAGACTTGATTAATTTCCGCACACACAAAGTAACTGTAAATCAAGTTTTGTCTACATGCGTATATATTTCACACGATGTAAAAACACATGCTTGTACAATACAAATGCTTACATTTCAGTAAATATTCTAGGGTGCCTTTTAATAGCCGGGGTAGGACAAGTTTATCTCAAGGGACTTGACTTGTTTTTATATCTCCTAGTATTATACTACAACGTTTTTTATGCGCATTGAATACATGTTCCTTACAAAACCTAGAGATGCGTCGTTATAATCGCTGAAAAGATTTCAAGATTTAAATAAAATAGAAGTTTGTCATGTTTACGTAAATCAGAGTTCTTTAAGAAGCTTATGATGGTAACAAGTGTTCAAGGAACAGGGTTTCTGAGAATTCAGAAGTAAAACTCGCTCAATATATTCGGGAAAATTTGATTTTTGATGAATGCTTAGTCAACTGATTGTTTGCATTTTGCATACCTGTATATGAATGAACATTTGTATCACAACCTTATGCGTTATATAATAATGAAAATTTTCCTCTTCAAGTTTCGGGTAACTCGATTTCTAACTGCCAATTCGTTTATATTCTCCTAAACATCTCTGTCGTGTTGCTGGCTTCCGTCAGTCATGGACAAGTGAACACAGTTTTGCTTTCACGTTCGCAGCATCGAATTGTGTTACTAC
>JAHZNG010005069.1:0-12147 GCA_027744375.1 Orchesellides sinensis | reverse complement strand
AAATCATGCACTTGAGTTACAAGAGGAACACCAACTGAACTTGGAAGAAATACGGGACAACTACTCAACTAATGAGAATAGGGGAGTTGGTCATGGTGGTTCAGCCAGTCATGATACGCCCCCACTTCACAAGATTTTTGATTTACTTCATTCGACTAGGCAACTTGCAAAAGTTTAATCTTCCGAGGAAGAATTTATTTCAATGTTCGTAAAATACAAACGTCTTCCGACTACTCAAGTACGTCACACCTTTGGTAGACATTTCTATGGGCATTTAATAGAAGTACGTGCGTTCGGACTGATGACAACAGACCATAAATTAATGAAAGCAGTGTGTGAGAAATGATGTTACGGCTTATCACAAAAAAATCACCAGTACTTTCACACTTTCATTCTGAGTTAAACACAGATTCTCACCACTACTTCAACTTATTAGCTTGTACAACGATCGTATTAACGTACTCCCATGAAATGCGTCCCGTTAGTTCTTTAGTATAATTAACTACTCTGCCTTATTTAAGTTTCTAGTTTCGTCTACCAAATGTTGTCAGACATAATAACATTTCTGTCCATATCGCGTTGCTTGGAACAATATTGCAGCTTAATGAATTACTATCGGCTCCATACGGCTCAATTTTCTCCTGCAAAACTACCATCAAACCATGTAATTTCATGTCAAAACAGAAACTGCCTAGACGTTCCACAAGTTATGGCGGCAGTCTAGCACCAAAGTTGTTATTGGGCTCTCATCAGTGCTTGAGAATAATACCAAAATAGCACTTTGTTATAAAGTTTTCCACTATTGAAGTCTCGCCCTAGCACCTTTTCTTTGGAAGTTGCTAAGAAGTCAAGGTATAGAAAAAGGCGGAAAGATGACAGGTAATGTAAAATCACCTTCTCCGCGCGTATAAAAGTTGGTCTGGAGCGGTACAAGTCGTATATCAGCTAGTTATGATAAGGCATCCAATTTCATAGTTATATCTTATAACCAATCCGTGTGGCATTATACACTTACTGATTACACGACAAGTCAGGTAACTTTTGCCAGGGTAAAAATAAATCAAATTACTACACACTCTTTTACTTTATGTTGGAGCAGCCCACAGGTGCTAGCGCTTATCCACAGAGAGGGCAACGATCATATTTCAATTAGATCAAACAAGGGTTGCTTATGGTAAAAATATATACTATGTACTTATTTTAGACAATATGCAATTATAGAAAGAACCTAGTTTGTTGAAATCGATAACTAACTTGAACACATTGCTGTACATTTAATATACGTATTAGTGTTCCAACAACTTCAACAGCAACTTAAGAGAATACATGAAGCAATGGAATACTTTAGAATAAAACATAAGCATGTAGAGAGAGCTAACCAGTGTGCTCCTTCTTGATATGAACAAAAATGAGCATCCATCTAGTCCATCTGCATCTCCCAAGCGTTTGAAACTCTAAAAAACTGTGAATATATTGTATACACTGCTTATTTATACACACGCTCATAAATTTAGAATTCATTTGGGAATTTTCTCATGCTGAGCATAAAGAAATGAGTGCTACAATACGGGTTTGTTCTCACATTCTGAACTAAAAAATGTACGCTTCAGGAAATATTTTATTTGCAATTTGCAAAGCTTTTTCTTTCCGTAATGGACCTGTTTGAGGAAAATAACAGAAGCATTCTGGATGTCGTTAAAAAATTCACAGTGTCTACTTTTCACTGCTAAAAGCTGCCTTTGCTTCAACCATGTGTTTCTTTTTTATTTGTTCTGTCTTTCTTTGCATCAAAATATTTAAAGAATAGTTTTGCTCCTTACAGATCCTGTAGGTTTCTCACCCATCTACCATAGTGTGGCTGAAAGTTGAACAACTTTATTCATGCAATTTATAACGGAGCACGGTTGCTTCATGTAATTTATGAAATATCATAAAAATAATTCTTTAAATATGTACATTAGTAAGCGAACATTGGGCGCAAATCTATTTAGGTGCTTGTTTTAATTTGCCTTTCTGAGTACAAATACTTAACTGAAACGAACATGACTCATAGAATCATATACATACATTATTTGTAGCGTTGATTTAGTGACAGTAAAGCAACAGTTATGAATCATTTATATCAGCACTTACCTTCACTTTAACATTCGTGTCTATGTAAAGCGAAGCATTCTTCAACTGCGCACCCACAAAAGTCTCATCTCGAGAAGGCATAAACCCTAGGATTCCAACATTGTACTCTCTACAATATTTGTCGAGCAGATCTTTATTCCACTTGTCCATGTACAGATACTTGGTGTAGTTTTCAAACAGAATCACTCCAAACCGTCCTTTATCTCCGTTTGTCATGATTGGCAAAGATCTGCCGGATACTTCTACTTTGTACCTGAAACGCACAAAAAATTCACAATAAGACAACAAGTTGATTCATAGCTGACTTTCTAACAGCCCAAACAGACTGCAATAAATTGGCTCATTTTCAAAATCATGAAATTTTTACAGAAGCACTGGAAAGAAACTCGTCTGCTTAAACATTATTATTATGCTTCAGTATGACGTGTGTAGGCAAGTCGTTTAATAAATCAGTATGCAAAATGTGTACAGAATTCCAATATTTCCACGAACAAAGCTTTTCTAGATGACACCATTACGCGGAGAAAAATATTACTAAGAGCAGTGACGAAACATCCTGAATATAAAATAGTCACGAATAAAAACGTACATACAAATAAATATTGCGACTGTAAAAGTTCATTCATTTTGTGATCCACTTTAAGTGACCGTACATACATAGGCTTGCTCTTATTGCAAATTCTTGGCTAGATTTGAAAAGTAACGACTTGATGGGCAGAGCTTATGGGTACACTAGCAGGATGAAGATTGTCAAAAGGCTTTAGATATGAAATCCCAGAACATTGCTCAGTGCCACTGACGCAACGTTTTTTATGAGCACTAATCGATTCATTCATTTCAGTCCTACAAGAATGTTATTATGAGTAGGTGGTTTCTTCATCCTTATTTTCATAAACGGTGGGTGTATTCATATTTGAAAACCAAGGCTGTTCAACACTAGAATA
Source organism: Orchesellides sinensis (assembly GCA_027744375.1). Taxonomy (NCBI): domain Eukaryota; kingdom Metazoa; phylum Arthropoda; class Collembola; order Entomobryomorpha; family Orchesellidae; genus Orchesellides; species Orchesellides sinensis. The sequence goes on along the minus strand of JAHZNG010005069.1, from coordinate 9,070 downwards.
TCCAGTCATTGTACAGGGCTCTAAATTTTGTAAGCAGGAGGAAATGAGGAAAGAAGCAAAAAAAGCAAGGGGATTACTGTGACAATGTGCATGGTAAGTAGGAACATGTCTTCAAACAACCTACTTTATTCACTATTTCGTGCATATTTATTATCACGTACGATCCATTCAGTATTACATATACAAAGTCAACTTAAGTCAGCCCAGACAGCAGCTCATGAAAGACGAGCGGGGAAGAAAGTTGAAATGGCATTAAAAATGCAGTCCCATTAATGTTATACTGAACATCCTATTGTTCCTTATATTCCCCTCATTCACAATAGGTCTATACACATAGCAAATCCCTTGCAATTATCATCCAAAATCATATCCATTCTACTGAGAAAGCCCGTTTTCCATGACCCTCTTCTTTCTGCATTACAAAACACAATCTTAGTTTTACAACCAAACCGTTAAAGGGTTTCTCAACGACAGCGGGATACAAGCTAAGTATAAGAATCTCTTCAGTTTACTTTTCTTTTATACCACGAAATAGGTACAAAATAAAAGATGTAAACGAAAAATCTGAAGGAGGAAGGTTTTTCTACTGCTGTTTTCTTGACTTGTAAGAAAACTTTACTAATACGGGTTATGGAGGGAAAGTTGTATAAAGGGTAGTCTTTTATAACCCATACACACAATACAGCTCTTAAAAATATTCCTATAAGCAGACAAGTGTATGGTTATGGATTCCAAAAGATAATGTTCACAACTTTCAGTACCCTTGCAAAATCCTTAGGTTTTTGCTTAACAGCCGTCAAATACGACTTTCTCGTTGAAGTGTGCCACAAAGACCCACAGTAAAAGAGTGTACATTAGGATGTTTTTCGCCATTACTTTTTCAACCCTTTCATATAAATGGTAATGAAATAAGTGTTAACGAATGTTAGAAAAAGAAATCTTGCCGGCTGTAAAATCTGGTTTCTTGTGATATTTTTTTCCAGAAACCCTCACACCTATTGAATGAAAGGGGTATAGATAGTTTCAATGTACAGTACCCAAAATACTTTTTAGGATCAACGAAGCCGGATATTATGAGATAGTTTAGGGTGACTCTCCAAAACGACCACTTCTCTTGTGGTGTGATTACAATAAAGTGTATCTTGGCAAAACCCTCCTCATTCCCAAAATTTTCGTATGATTTGAAATAGTGTATGTTCCATTAAGGATATAGATAAGCATTATTGCAGTGCTTGATACACGTAACAAAATCCGAATAGCTCATTAAGAATGAAAATCTTGGCAAATGTCAGATACAATAATGTCAAAGCATTATCTATAAAACCCATTCTAAGCTAACTGACATCTACAAAGCAAATACCTTTTTTCAAACCATTCCATTCAGGATGACATAAAGGCCTTACTTCCTCCTACTCCTTAATAATCATGGTGTTGTTCAACATTTATCCATTGAAATAGAAAGTACATATTATACGTCATTCATATCATTGACTTTTTTTATCACCAAACTTCCATTCCCCCTAACCACATTAGGAGAGCAAGCATGTTCATGCACACATTTGCAAGTGTGATGTATACCGACGTAAAAATATTCACTATGCCAGCCATATAGGTCCCAATAGTGTCACAACTCAGTGGCTAATCAGACCATAAACATTCTTCGCTCTTATGAAGTGGTGGAGTAAGATGCAACCAACAGATATTCATATAACATACATATACGCATATATAAGGTATGGAAATGCCGTTTATATATAACTTGTTCCTGGTTGAATAACAAATTTCACGACGAGGCCTAGAGTCCTCCTTTCTCTAAAAAGTTTTTCTCAATTCATTCGGACAACAAAAAAAATCCATGTATTTCAAGGAAATGTGCTTACTGCTTGAGTAATAAGTGTCCATAAGGTATGCTCAAGTCAACTCTTTACATTTTGCTCACAACTGGTCATCATCTTTCCTGGGGAAAGTTGATTTTTGTGTGAAAAGTCACAAGTACGGGGGAAAATGTAAAGTAAGGAAAGTTGTCGCACCTACGGAGAACTTTTCAAAAGTTGCTTTTCAAGATTTCATACAATATCCTAGTAAATCCAACCACAAAGAGGAAATAGTGCATATTGCCGAGAAAACTTTCTCTCAAACTATGTGTATAGACATTATGTCGCAAATAAGAACACGTGAACATAATTTGCAGTAGTTGCCTCAGATTCTCCTTGAAAATTAGAGCTGGTGAAAGTAGCGAGAAATAACGCACTAACGTCATTTTCTCAGCATAATATCTACAAAAAAGCAGCTGCTTCTAGAACTTAATCTTGTAGTAAGCCTATACAGAAATAACATGTATTTGTTGGCAGAACAAATATACGGAGTTGGGTGTATAGTGTACCTACGTGAGTTTAACATATACTGAGGTACGAAAAACTTTACCCTAGAAGTCGGTACATAAAGCAACATAATTAACAATAAATAGGATGAAAATGACATTGCGACCCTTTAATTAAGTGTTCTTTCACTTTCACCACGTCAGCCTTTCATTCCAAGTCTTCAAAAGTTGGAACTTTCACAAAGTTAATGTGAGCTCCTCAGTTAATTAATTACAATTTATTAGAAAAATCGTCATCATTTTGTAAATCTAAACTAACTGTAGTAACTGCAAAGGGAAAAGTTTAGACCAGACTTAATTCTCAAGTTAAGATTGCTGAATGGAAAACTTGATCCTGAACCTTACAATTTGCACGTGTTACATTTTAGTTACTGTGCAAGGGTAGGAAAGGAAGTGTGAAGCGACAACAACGTTAGCCAACCAATTTCCTATTAACTCAGTGGTGCGGTAGTGATTGCTTTTGCTTTTGATTAATGTCAGATTATCAAAATTTGTTATTTGTTCATCATTGCAAATTCTGTATGACTTGAGTGGTTACAAACTGTTGGTACTATAGAACTTGTGGTTTGGGCAACATTTAGGTACACATGATTTGCCATTTCTGGTGTATAAAATGGAAAGTGGGTTTATGGTTTTGATGTCAATAACTAAACTGGCAGCAACCAGACCCCGAATTGACTTGCTATTTAGATTGTACTATTGCTTCTGGTAAAAAATTCTCTTCTTCAAAGAGACTACGGGGTTTAAAAAATCGTCTTTCGACTTTTGAAATGTGTGGTAGTTGCCTTCCAGTAATGAAAAGCTGGGATACTTGGACCAACGTCTCTTTCATCAGAAAATTTTGAGTAATCAGTAATCCAGTTTATTTAGGCCATGTGTTCTTTTGGCATATAAAAGAGGACAGCAGGTGGCGAGTACAGAAAACACGGATTGAAGTTCACTGTACATGGAATCCACCCATCCCCATAAACTTTCAAGCCATCGTCTTGTCTAGCAAGCAAAATTTGAAAACGGAACCACGTAGAAAATGCACCACTCAACTGTACAAAAGTAATGAAAAGAAAATATATAGCTTACCGCATGTATAGTGTCTTGTATAACCCGTTACATGCTTTCATCGTGAGTGTTTATTTACAATCGTTGCAAAAACAAAGCATACAGTGTGAGAAAAAAGCTATGAAACAGTCTCATACATCGTCCGAGCTCAGAATTCGTACGAAAATGCTATTACATTCACAATACCACACGACGACTTTATTTTGTGCTAGAAAGAGCGTAGATGTAAAGTAACACATACATGTATATACGTTTGGCCATAAAACTTACTTCATTCGGTTGTGGACGAGAAGCTCCGCAATGTCTCTTCCTAGCTTGGAGAAAGTATTTTCCACAAACAAAAGAACTTTGGGGTCAATACGCAATCTGCTCGTCATTGAAGAGGAATGATCTACCCACTTTCTCTGCCGATGATGGTCTGACATGAGTGTTGGGCACCGGTACGAGGCTTCCGGTCTACTCCTCATCAATCTGAAACAAACAAAACAATGTTAAAACTATTAACTACACGAAATTTCCTTTATCAATATAAAGCATTGTTTCATAATTAAGCCTGCATCGGTCCACCTTATAAGGTTTACATATAAAGCAAATATATATATGCTTAAAATAAACGAGCTTTAATTGAGCTTAATTGTAACTTATCCAATGAAATCGACCCATAAAAACCACAGTGCCTTCTGTTAACGGCTTAAACCCGGAAACCGGTTTTGAAAATGCATAACTTGAAATTACTACGTTCCCTTCGTATGAACCATTTCCAGCAAGCATAGGTATATGTCTACTAGTAGAGCAATATAGCCTTACTTTTAGTTTTACCTATGAGCTTTCTAAATTTATCACATTGCATACCTTTATAATTTTGTCCAATCGAGTTCAAAACCTATGCAACTGAGCTCAACAATATGCGTATGCGTTCATGCATAATCAACAACATACGGTGTTTCGAAATACTCCATCGCACCAAATTGCACAATGGTAAATCTATTTACAGAATACTTGAGAAGGGGTGTTGTATGAACTGAATTACACATGGAATATATATGGTATCAAGATAGTGAAATAGTCTAAAAAGCCATAGTTGCGTATATCTATGCAACGGGTATCCCACTTACAATAATGATAGTAAAGAGGTCATCATGAGAAGGAGTAATAGCCGTAGTCCTATCCGAGCTCATTATTATTCTGCAGATGCCCATTTCGTACGACTGTATATTGCCATAATATTGCAACGTCCAGCATTGACTCTTTTATCTTCCCCAACATTAGTAATAGAAAAGGCGTGCACAGAAAAGTAAAGTAAAGCGTATATACTTGCATGCAAAGACTGCACATTACAATCCGAGCAATGTGTACAAAATTCATATTATTTATACGCATACTTTCGGGTATGTATTATAGACATTGCACAAAGAAGCTCGTAAGTATTTACGTTGGTTTACGAAAAGCTCACTCTGAACAAGTGTGCATATATATATTCGTAAATACAGGAGCCACCACAGAAATGGCACCGCTGATGATACTCATGAGTCCACAATGGTATACACAAGGAATCCTTATTTAAATATTTGTGTATTCATCTCAATTGAATGGAAAGTTATATGCGACACTCTTCATTTACCCTGTAAAATGTCGGAAGGAGCTCTGTTTCGAAAGCCGTGCAAAAGGGAGTAGACAGGAAAGCACGTAGTTTGAGTAAGTATACACTCTTAAACATATCAAACAACTAAGATCTTCATTCATAAAACCCGTTTTTTTCTTACTGGTCTTCCTTTCTCCGGAACAGTGTTTTCCCCATATGTACGAAAGCCCTACTGCTGCTTGAGATTTCATAAACGACATTTCGTTTGCATAGTATTGAAGTAAAGGAAAAAAGTTGAGCCCCCAAGCATCCATCTTAAACTTAGAATTCTACTGACTATTCCAGTATTCCATATTTTATACTTGGAGAAAACAGGAGAATTGATACATACCTCTCTACATGTGTATCCTTCATCGAACATACCTTGTACGTGCATGCGATTCTCCGAACATAGCTTTACGCATTAAATCTCATAAATCATGATACACACGACATTGTCTTTTTTTGTTACAGTTTCAATGCTTACACAAGCGTATACATGAGCATGAAATTTCTACTTGAGATGCTCTTATTGGCCTTCATTAAGCCTAGTAGAATTTATATGTCTCTCTATGACTTGCTCAGCGATGGTTCAACTCCTCTGATGGAAAACGTCGTTGTTTCCATCGCCTACATGCACTCCAGCTCCATTATTTTCGATTCGTATCATTTCGACCTTACGGTCATCCACATTGATACTGTCAAGTGAATGCTAGTAGAACCTCACTTAATAAGAAGGCATTATTTACGACAGAATGGAAGCAGGGTTCATTTTTCAAGAATAGAGCCTCATATGTAGAAGGGCATCATCAATCATGGTAAATTATGTGGAAACAACTTTCAAGACCTAAAAATGTACAGCTAAATAGGTACGCATAAAAAATGTACATATGTATCAAGTTTGGATTTTGAATTCAACAAAAATCTTACTCTCGCTTTAGGATAAAAATGGTATGGTTTTAGATATAATCAACGTGAATACTTCTTACGATTCTAATATTACATATTTCCTGGAAACATAAAAATATTATTATTATAATGTCGTTCTAGGCCAGACCGAAAACGGTAGGAATGAAAACATTCAAATCACTCAACTAAAGTAAATTTAAAATTACCTGATTATAGTATTCCCAAACTTAGGCTATGTTCGTACATGTCCACCACTAACTTGTCTTGACACGAAACTACTTTAATTACTACTCAGGTGTTCATTTACGAAATGCAATGATAATTAATCGAATGCACTTATAAACTTGATGACTTAAGTTCCAAAACCCTCAGAAGAAGACAAAAAATTTCACCGAATTGTTGTACGTTTCATACATTTAGTGATATTTGGGACAACAAGGGCGTACAAATATAATTGTTGTCAAATAATTTGGTTTAAAAATAGTATTCCTGTTGTGCGTGGTGTGTGATTGACGTTAATGGGACACTTTGTGTCACTCTACAAACTGAATACCTAAAATGGCCTATTTCTTTTTAACTTTTAATGATGTAACGACAACAATGACACTCGTGGGTAATTTTAAGCTTCAACGCCTGCGAAGGTATTAAAGAAGCAGAGATGCTAAGTTGGTTATGTTTGGCCACGTCATTTTTTACGAATATTTCCCAATACCCACCAACAGAAAAGAATGTATTTAGTACAGAAAAGTCTGAATTTTCTCATGGTGCAAGTTTTGTCGGTGGGTATTTTGATAAAAATGAGGAATCCGATGCCAAACGTCGGGTAAAATTAACGTATGTGTAACGTTGCATATAGAAGAATGCAAAGAGACTGACGGTTTGGTTGCTATGCGTGTCTGTCAGTCTGTCTGTCGGAAACATAATTTTCAATTTAAAAAATTATTTTGCAATGGATTACCAATGCAAATAGCTCGCATGATTTCCAAGATGGGTACTAACTGTTGACATTTATCGTAAGCTATGTATACGATTTCTAATCTCATGCAGATAGAACATGGTGCATAAACGAAACATGCATTTTTCTTACACTACGTGATTGCGTTTTACGTTACGTGGATACTTCTATCTCACTACTATTGCAAAATATTCACGCTGCGCAAGATTTACAGTTAATTAATGTAGTATAATATGATTATACCTGTACATAAATTGTTCATAATATTTTATTTTGAAGTATTTTTTGTTTTTGAATGTAGCATCACCAAACCCTGTATATGTAACATACAGTACTTCACCGACAAGGTGATTTAGCTAGCCGATAGAATACTAAATAAATCTACACAACACTACAAAAAGGACTCAGTTGTCCATTTTATGAATCCTTTGTCAATTTTCTTTTTATGTCTTACTTATATTTATTGGAACCGTATGACTTAAGGAAACCTCTTGCTTATAAAATTAAATGTGCTGAACTCTGTGCGACCTCTTCACTGAACTTTAGCAAATACTGAATTTCAATCACGATGGTATTGACGAATCGCTACATACTGCAAACTGAACCCATTATACCGATGGTCCTAAACCCAATTCGTCAAAAAATTAAGGGTGAACCCACTGCTTCAATCACTTTTCTAAATTGGCAAAGCTTCTAATGTAGACAAAATACTGGTTTGATTCCTGGGCTTGGTATGTACGTCTTTCCAGATTTAACCCCACTCGTGGTAGAATTCAATCTCCTGTGGTAGTTTGGTGGGTTTACCCAAATGTTTTTTATTATTAAACAAATGTCGGACGTTGTGTTTCGACCTTACTCTTCCTTCCGAATGTGCATGTTTTCGTCAGCATGCTATTTACCTGGCACCTATTTTCTAAAAAACTCGCTGGTAAAACTTTAACTCTGCGTGGAGTAACGAAATCAATTAGGTTGGACAAACGGAAATCTTCTTCGGCCTAAAAAGCGCATACATCAGTGTTGCCAAGCAACGCTCAACTGACCGCCAAGCAAGTATTTGAAGTAATTGCATTGGTAGTAACGTCACTAAACCAATAAAGCTGACGTTGTTGTATACATACGAAAAACTTCCGGATTTATTGCTATAAAAATTACTTTTTGGTTATAAAAAAGGCTTGCCAAACATTGGTTTTTACTATAGTTCCTTATCAAAGAGTAGGGGAATATTGTGTGGAGACATGCCTGCAAATGGTTCTTGTGAATTCTAAAGGGGAGCCTTTCCAAAAACGTTAACCAAAACTGGCACACTTCATAATATTACAATTTTGAAGTTTTAGTTTATCAGGATTTTCCTTTAGTTGCTAAACGACAGCTCTATGGTTAAATACTCTGAAACCAATTTTTTAACTGAGACCTCTGGGTTTCTTTTGCAAAACTGGTTTTTAAGCAAAACTGAAGGTAAATGCCGGACGTGTGTCGAACGTATACAGCAAATGCCAATAGTTTTATTGATTGTTGATTAGTAGATGTAGATCTCTGTACGCTGGATAGTTACTTAAAATAACTTGTCGGTTCGGTGATGAGTAAGCGGCCTAGTGTTCATTACATGGTCCATTTAGCGTCCAGACCTTAGCAAAGTGTGCTCTACTAAGAGGGAGGAAATGGCGGTCGTTAGTGCCGCACTGCGATTTCCAGTTTATGAAAGTTGAGTTTGTATGTTAGGCAATTATGAGATGATAGAATTAAGATAGTTGTTGCTCAGTTATTAAGCACAGTTTTTTGTCCGCAGAGGAATTTGAGCATATTCCGTGTACCCATTTTGCATGCAGCTGGTGGATGTGGATCCTTGTTTTGAAACTGGCTACTATTGTTTGTTTTAACAGTAACAATTATTTAATCCGACTGCGCCATGTACGATTACCAGCTATGATAAATGTTATTAAGAAGGTTTGGTTATTTTTAAACGATGATACATGTCTTCAAAAGTGTTTTAGTCCGTGTTTTTAGCGGGTTTAGATCTTTGCAGCAGACTGGTAATTTAAACGATGATACACTCACGCCCTAGATTTTCATCCTATTTTACATGGTTTTAATTATCAAAAATGTAGTTGATTAGTTATTAGAAGTGATGTGATGTAAATTCTATCATTTT
>JAHZNG010005068.1:0-12525 GCA_027744375.1 Orchesellides sinensis | reverse complement strand
AAACTGCGCCTTGGAGAGCAACTACAGACTAACAGACTAACAGACTAACAGACTAACAGACAGACGGCGCAACCGATCTTAGTAACTTGCTAAATCGCAAGTTAATAACGATGAGCGAAGGAGTAATATAGATTTACATATTGATGTTGATGACGACGAAGTGCTTTAGAGTTTTGGTTTAAAAACATGCTCTGCTTATATGTACATGCATTCAGTCGAAATCTGCTACGACTTTAATAATATCGCTTTCTTCTCGGCAACAATAATCGGATGGAGTCAACTGTAACAATAACGCAACATGCCTTAATAACTCCCGGCCCCCACACCTACACTTTTATCGTATAAGGTATAGAGATTTTAGGTATACAATATGGATAAGTTGAGGAACAAAAGGAAAAGACAGTAAAAGTATATAAAACGCACCAAAAATTAAAATATTTATTTCGTAAGATTGTTAGTGCATGTTATAAAATACATTTTTCTATATGTAAAATATATGAAATGGTGGTTTTGCAAATGATCTTTTAGAGATTTGGGACCATATAGACAGAAAAAATGAGAGCGTATGTAATGTTGCTGATTTTTACGTACCTTTAACTCTTCTTCTCTTTTATGTAAGTGTATCTTTACTCTCTATCTTTGTACACATAGTTTTAATCAAAAAGATTCATTGTTTGGAGGCAAACATGCATAATAGTGTTGTAGATCAGATCTTATATGCATAACAATAAAAACTGTGCATGTTCCTTTGCGTTTCACTTTACTCACAATAATGATTACTATTAAACCAGAACTATATGTTTTTTGCATTCATTCCAAGTTACCTCACATTTGCTATCATTCCATTTTCAATTTAGTCAATGAATAATAAAAACAGACCTTGTCACGTAACAAAACATACAGTCATGTTTTATGTAGTATGTAATAAAAAACAATGGAGATCTCCCGCATACAGCTATGCGTGCATTTTCTTAATTGTGAGCAAGGGCTTGAATAATGCATAAACAAAATTGTTTATGATTTTCATGGAATTATACTCTAATACCAACCTCCATTTTTTTGTATCTGTCGACCAATGCAAGAATTAAAAATTCCGTGTTACATGCCGCTTGATTGTTGCCAACTTTTTTTTACTTCATAGCATGAGGATAAGCTTACAGACGTGATCGTAAAGAGTGCCATATTTTGTAAAAGTTTAGAATGCAAAAATTTTAAAGTGGTTGTGTGATCAAATTAACAAACTTCGTAAGAAATTATTATGGTTAAAATCCAGTTCCAATTTAATGGTGTATGTACATATATTGTTAAAATGCTAATGAGAACTTAAAAAGTTACACATTGCAAAAGTAACGAATAAACGAATGGTAAGAAAAGGTATAAAGATTGGATACAGTAGAAACAAATGCTGGTTTCTTTCTTCATTATTCTAGCGTGATTTCTGATTTACCTTACATGTTACATGATGACTGAGGACAGAGAAGGGAACAATGATTACAATCGTATGAAAGTATACAAAAAGATTGTGCAATTCATTTCGCTTTCCTTTGCTAGCTTGTGGGAATGTTATTGATCTCTACGGACTGTTTTATTGCCCTTCATGATTGTTTGACAGGTCCGCAAACCAGGTTTTGCTCCAAGGTTAAAACTTTGCGTTCTTGGTTAAAACCTCACTTCTCTACTCTTCCTCATTCATACCAACTCAAAATGATCTTTTTGCTTTTAGTAAAGAAACTAGAGATAGGCTGAAATTATATAGATTTGGAAAAGAGCTTATATAACGCTCAAATTTTTCTTCAAGCTACAAATTACTATGTTTACAATAGTAATTTACATTTTTGCCTCACAAAAATATTATTCCCCAATCTTTGCTTTGCAATTCATGAATGAAAAATCTTCACCCACAAGATTCAATCATTATAATGAATGATCGACGGATTGTAGCAGACCTAACCTGTAACAAATTTGTGTTATGTTACTGTGCAGGCGACATCATTCCTAAAATTTTACTTTCTGTTGTCAGCTCATTATTAATAAGCTTGTTGTAGACGTAACGAGAGAAGCTGTACTCTAATTTTACTTGTTTGCAGCGAGATTTATGACCTTAATTAACATTGTACTTTGCCTTGTAAAATATTTCAGCTACCTACACCAAAATAAACAATGGTTCCAACACCAACGCCACAGTAAAGAAACTGGGATAGAGACACTGGTTTTTTACTAGACTGAACATAATTTCATTGTAACCAAAATAGTTTCATCCTTCCCTACCCAGAATTTGTCCTTTCAAGGGGTATACGACTCATCTTGATCGGAATACGATGTCTTGAAGCCCTTCTTGTATCTATTAATATTTGATTTCTCAAGAAAATAGAACAAAGACCACCTCTTACTAATGAAATACTTTGTATTTAAGGGTACATGCATTGTGTATCTTTCCGAATGGATGTATTATGAATATATTCGTATTGTGTGGGATCCGACGTAAAAAAGAGATACGACAACGCAATGAATTACTGTTGTTTTTGTGTTGTAGTTCTTGCTGCTGATTATACGACAACACACACTACAAAGAAAGCAGCCGAGTTTTTATAGCTTTGAGTTGCAAGTGATTCATCATTATATGAACAGAATCAGATGAGAGCATCTTTGATAAGGATGATGATGAAAGACAATAATACAAAAAGGAGATGCAAAAGCGGGATAGACCGACAAGTGTAAGATGAATGAGGGAATCAAAGAGAAACCGTTTCTTTACTCCCATACAATCCTCTAATCATCATCACGAATTAGGAGCACTAATGTACTCACTACTGCTCATGTTATTCCTGTCGTTTGTGAACCTTAAGATTTTTTAAGAGTGCCCAGTGCCCACGCGGTTAGGGATAAGAATGAAACCATAAATCATGATGATATATTTTTTGCATTAGATTCCCGAGCACAGATAAATCCGAAAGTAACAATGAATCAACATGTAACATTTGTCAGGTGCAATTAGGAATTTTTGTTGTAACAACAATTTACAATGTAAACTGGATTCACGACAACTTATACCTATGTGAATTCTTCGGGTAATTTGATAAAAAAGTCGTCAAACTAAAAGCTTGTTTGAAGTAGCTTGGGAGTAAATACGCTAGTAAATTCAAAGTATCAATTTTACTACTAAAGGATGTTGTATACTGTAAACGTTTGCATTCCATTGAGCGATATTTCTGCTGTGTGCACTGATTATAGTGTGAATAAGGCAGTATCTGTGAATCTGTGCATGAAAATGCATTTAATTTCATTACCTTTTTATTGCAAAAGTATGACTATGACTGTCATATAGCTACGGATAAGTTTCACTAACTAAAAGCAAAGCAAAATATAAGGATTCCTTTTGGGGATACTAAATGCGACTTTGATGGGATATTGTAAAGCACGAAGAATGATTTCATTAGATATTGAAGTAAGTAGCTTTTATACGATAAAATGTGGAATGATTTCGTCTTGATCAAATGAGCCGTAAAAGTGCTCATTAAGTATCGCATTATTGTAATAAAATGCAACTCTGAATGATTCTGAAATGCAGCTACCGATATTACTGTAAAGCCTCTTAGCAAAGAAACGTAAAATAATATATAAGGTTTCACTACGGATTTTATTCCTGTTTATCGTTTCCATTTAGCACTAATATTAGTATCATTAGTGCTGGTTGATTAGTTTTAGTTAGTTCTAAGGGATAGCAGAACGTAGCAAAATGTCTTCACGTACAAGCAATTTTCGTATTATCATCGCAATCATGATGGATTAATAAAAATGCAGAGAGAGGATTGATAGGAGCAATAAAATAATTTGCTTTAGCCTTTAATGATCGGTTGGCTGGCGTCATGTTGGCATTTTTCAACCCATTACATTTCACTGCCAACAATTTGTGGGCATTTGCTGAAGATGACTAAAGCACATTAGCATAAGAAGTGCATCCATTAACATACAGGATTACATAATGGGGGAGGGAGGAAGTGACAAGAGAAGGTACAAGCACATGACAAGAAAAATGAGTGGAAAAAGAACAGAATACCGTAACACTGTCTTTTAAATGCTTGACGACTTAACGATGATAATCACTATCGCCAAACAACACAATGGCCTTAAGGACATTTTATTGCACAACACAACAGCACTAGACAGAGGGACAGCAAAAATTCTTCTTCCTTTTTTGCATAATACGTTAAACTTGTCCCTTTTTACAATGTTTTTTTGTAAGTACAAAACAATACATATATACATACATCGCCAACTAAAATGTAAGTAGCAATTTAATTTTGCTGTTTTTTACCTTTGCAGGCTTGTACCATTGTAATGTGCAACATTGTTGGGTTTTATTTTACCCATGCATATTTCCGCAGTTCAGAGGTAAACTCGTAGCACGATCCGCATTGTTTTCTCCAAGATTATGATAGTGCTATGTCACAAGAGCATGAAATTATGGGGCTGTCGTCCATTCATCTTCTGATAATATGACGGCTTGAATTGCAAGCTAAGCTGTGGGCTCTTTACATTTCTATATGAAACTTTAAAATTTGTGCATATGCTTCTATACACAAGAAAATATCCGTTTACTGCAAAATTTTGTCACTAATCCTACTGGTTTGTACATAAACAGAAGGCATATTGTACTACATACCGTGTAAGGATGTAAAACACAGCTGCATGCAGAGAAGATGCGAGATAAACTTGATGCAAGAATGTGGCAAGAATCACCACTGGAATCTCGCGAACCAGATTTTTTCTCATTTTATGGGAAACACGACCTGTCTGAAAGCTCATGGCTTTCATATGATGACGATCTCTTATTTACGGAGAGACAGCAACCGTAACATTATATTTCATACAGAGTGATTTTTGTTATGCCAGCAGCTTCATGCAATTTTAGCATTTTGCATGCGTATATTTATGACTTGCAGCTAAAACGAAACGGAATGAGTTCTAACCTGAATTGTACACTGGTTGCATACCAAATTAGCAAATTGTATTGTTGTGATCAGCAGAAGCAATACAATTAACTTGGCTACCAGCAGTGAGTTTCAGATAATTTAACTTGTAACTTATCGTCCCAAAGGTAATTGTACAAGTGCGTGCTGTGGACATTGAGTATATCAACGAATCTAGGACATGTTCTGTAGATACCAGGGACTGGTAGCGGTAGCAATCATAATGATAAAATGATAATGTGGTCATGCATGCAAGGAAGAAGATAAAAATTTAACCGTCTTGTATGAATGAGTGATACCCTAAACATATTGTTCTTTTGTTCACTGAAACGATTTATTTGACAGCTGAAACGATTTTAAATGAGTCTAGTTAAGCTTGTCACAAGTCTCAGGTGATTCGCTAATTTATTATATTCCAAAATAATACCCTAGAGTGCGAAACAAATGATATGGATCGTTAGGCCTTAAACGACTTCCGTCTTTTTTGGCATTGTTCCAATATTACTTTAACTCATCAAAAATATCGACCAGAGCAGAGCCTATGCTTTTAGGACACGATAAAACAGATATTACTAAATAATTTTCCTTCAAAACATCCATTAAATAAGTAAACTCGCCATAAAACAACTTACAGTGTACTATAACACAGGTTATGGTTATAAAGACGGGTTAGCTCAGTAAAGCATTTTATGTACTAATTTTACAGAACAGAATTGCCTTCTATCCAAGATTTCGTACCCGAAAATCTAGTTATTCATGGTAGTTTGGTGTATAATAAATACAATGACGAATAAATGGGTGGTATTTGGGGAAAGTCAAACCAGCTTAAAGCAGAAGAATTTGAGCATATGTATTTGTAAATCCCAATCCCAACATAGAAGCATCTTGCTTTCATTGAATGTTACTACCTTGATCAAGCAATGTGACTCAATCCACTGCAGTTTGCAGCAATGCAGAAGACAAGACTCAGAACAAGGAACTAGTACGCCAGCAACCGTGACCTTAAGAAGGTCACTTCTGGGATTTGCCAACGCTTTTATGAAAATGGCAAAAAATATCACGCTTTTAATTTAAATTACTTTGAAAACTCCTCCAAGTTTTTTCATCACATCCATTTACACCTCCTCTCATTATGAAAATTAAGAAAGTCTTCCGCCTCCTTCAATATTGTTTTAGCAGAGATAGTTATCTTCCCTCCCCAACACGTTCTTGCCGAAATGAATTTAGACTTCACAAAATAAATCACATCAAAAGTATTTATGCTACCTAAACTGGCTTGTAGAGAGATAATACAAAAGCATTGGGGTTTGACCATAACATTGGTAGTTAATAACTATTGGTCCACAAAATGACGACAGAGTAACATCTCTACAACCTCCTCCAAGACTCAGAGGTTGGATCAGATAAGCTAGCCACATAATATCCGCTTGCGTTAGAAGTTACACATAAAGTTACATATATTACTTAGACACATGATCAACATCAATATTGATGCATGGCCATCAAAAATTACTTTTCATGAGCATGATTTTAGCCAAGGAATTAGTTTATCAGGAGATCAGCACACGAGAAAATTAATAAGTCCTTTAGCAAGCAACTGTGAAGAACCATTTTTTACTTTACCTGCATACCCTAAATCACTTAATAATAACTCATTCTTCTTTCAACACCCTTTATAGAGATTTGACTACTTGCTTCGAGTAATAATACTATCATTACAAGATGCTCTACTCACACCTGTCTATTGTGTTACAAAGATGCATTCTCATGCACATCGCATGGTCATGTCATAAAGTAAATGTAAACAATTTGTTCATGTAACTGATTCACGTATGTTCCAAGTACGAACATCAATATTAACTTGTATTGTGGTAATAAGCTTGTTAAAAAAGAGAATGCAATTACTCTGAATAGCCACATACGGTCTGTACGCATAAACTTCGTACGGTGCATTTAAGTCCTTACAATCATTATGTTCTTCGCATCATTTGCTCTCGGTAACAAATTAAGAGATCCCCAATGCCAAACCCATCATCATCGTTGAGATAAAGTAGAGTTCACATACCAGAAAACTACAGGAAGAGGATACGTGAATGTGAAGGCTTTACACAAAACCACTTTTCGCTTAGACCACATCGTGTACATTACCGTGAAGGATTATCTTGTGTTTTCGTTGCATACCTATGTACATCTATCCATTTCATTTTTACAACTTAAGTTCACACCCTGACCAATAAAGAAGCTGAAAAGACGGAACTGAGCTGTCATCATGATCCAGAAAACGAGATCATCACGATTAGGTTAAAACACCCTAGCTTTAACCTTCAACATGCGTATTGGGTAGAGACATACACCTCCTAAATACCTGTACTGCACAGAACTGATTGTATTTACTATTTGGTTCATCTGCTGCCTTATACACAGGGCCAATTCAGTCTCCGGTTAATCTTGTCTACATTTAATTTTTCCCGTAATTTCAAGCAGGCACGATGCACGTTCAACATGACCATGCATGACACGGCCCTGACAGGGATGTTGTTGTAATTTTACTACTACCATAAACAAATACTACAATCTCTATTCATGAGGTACCTATACCGGCAAATTATAGTAAGCTCATAACAACTGTGATGTTTAATGCATACTATCCCAATTCCAAATTGCTCCATTCATATATTACACCGCACGTCTCCTCCAAATGATTTGACTTTTTTCTGATTCTAACGAATATACATGTATCTTAATTCCCTGTCTGAAATCAAAGGGCGCTCCAACTGTAATAACAAAAATTCACAAGTGAAAAGCTAGTGAATATTAGTTGGTGCAAGGTAGTAGAGCATCGATCTTATCGACAACAGGGAAGAAAATACCATTACATAGAAATAAAAGCAACAACAAAAAATGGAAGACACAGTGGATTATACATACACATGCAGTTTCTATTGCTTTAATGGGGAAAAAGATCTGTGATGGACTCGTGACTTGGAATCATCATGTCTAGAATAAACTTTGAAAGATTTTTACTGCTACCATCCAAGACCTTATATATCAGACTACAGAAGCGAAAGCCCAATGCAAGCAGACGACATGCGGTCCTCTGACACGTACATGCACTCATGTGTACCAAGAATAAGGTATGGGCAAAATTACATCACCCAGAAATTCAAGAAACATCAGGTATCAACAGCAATAACAGTAAATAACAGTGTCCTGAGAGAGTCTTCTTGCTGCTGCTGCTGTTTCAATTCTCTAAAGACTGTAAGAAGTGTATAGCATAGTAAGACGTCGGGAGGTAACATTGTAGAAATAGCTGTTCCTGATATCAGCTTTTAAGCGAATCATGAGATTAAAACATGGCTTCAACTTGTTCTTATTTTCTCCCTTATGCCACGAATCTTTGTCCTTGCTTGTCTTCAGCAATGTCAGCAAGGTACACACTGTGTGTGATATAGTATCATCTCACTAATTTATTCTGTGAACACGAGGTCCGCGAAGGTATCTTCACCTGGCAATGAGATCCTCTTGAATGCTCTTACGGTTGTTTTAGAGGAACGAAGTTCACATGAGTATTGATTTTTAAGGAGACCGGACTGGCTTAAAGTATATTACTTCTTGGAACGAACGTAAACGTAATAAAAGCATTTACAGGAGGGGAAAGAGATTCATGGGATTTTGTCGTTTTGTACCTATTTTTAAAAAAGTTTTGCGATTAAAGCGGAAGTCGGGATTTTAAACCTATTTGAATGACGTGAAGATTAAATAGTTACTTTGTTGTAAGAGAGTACAAAAACGTGATGCTGATTTTAAAGTTATTACTATGCATGCATGCTTCATGAAGTAAGCTACCCAAAGCCTAACCCTATGGTTCCACTCTAATCAAAATTTGATTGTTTTAGCCGTAAGCAGTTTGAGATTTTATGCCCTTTTTATATTTTCCTCCATAAATTTACAGTTTAAAAGTAATATTATTGCTATTACTGAAGCACTCACATCATAGCACAAGTTAGGTTCAGCATAGTATTTTCGAAATCACCAAACTGATAAAAAGGTTTGTGTAAATTTTGAATGGCTAATAATACTGTTACCGTTACTTTGTTGCACCATCGTTATCTGTGTCTATGTAAATTGGATTTATCTATATTGCCCAAAACTTCGTTAAGGAAGACATAAGACAAGAAAAACAGTACTTTGTGTATGATAAACATTTAAATCTTAATGAATCTTGCTAGACCTCATAACATAAAAAGCATATAGCACTCTACAAGGATACAAAAGTTGTGTGTACAACATGAAACTATCAACTTTGGACGAGAATAAACCAGTCAATAAATAGATATGACCGTAATCTTGTTAAGGTGATACAACATTAAACAACTCCCCATAGTGTGTTGTAATACGGATAAATAACCATTTTCCATAAAAACCCACATTCAGTATTAAAATACCTACGCAAGAAGACATAATTATTATTACAATGCATCTTTATCATTCAATATCACAACCCTGCCCCTAGTCCAAGTGTTTATCCATAATGTCTACGACATGGTAATAACTTTAATGGAAGGGGAATTTCGGAGGTGGTGGAACGTTACTTCATATAGAATTATATTGTGAATCGTTTTTGTACAGATATGTTATTATAACGATTAGTGATTAGTCATGAAACTTTTACAAGCAAACATACCTGAGAATCGAGACAATTTATTGCATGCAAAAGTATATAGTTAGAAATTAAACCATTTTCTAAACAAACAATGTATATGAAGCATCACTATTTTAGATTATCTACTATAATATAGAATTTGACCTAATCTTAATGGATGTATTTGCTAAGTTAAAGTCTTTCGCAAAATACGAGCAAATGTAATGGGTAAATATTTAATATATAATTTTCTTTACTGATTCCCTTTCGTTTAGTATTCAGAGATAGAAAAGGTGGAGACGTGTTAGTGTAAGTGACCGTATCGGCACAGTTTTTTATATTTTGCTGTTACTTGATTTTGTAGAGGTGAAATAATTTGTAAAAATTCTCCAACCCCTTCACTCTTTCACGTTTACGCATAATCTTTTTCATGTAATGTCTGGTGTTCCCATAAATTCACATTGAAAAATATATGTTGTACAGTTTACATGCATTTGTGGTTAGAAGTACAAAAACAAACCTACAAAAAAGCATTATGGGAATAAAAACATCAGAGATGATATGATGATGATGCAGTATCGTTCAATTTGTCTGCATGAAATGAACTGGTTTAAGATTGGCAGATATATAGCTGTATGGATTTTTTACGTAACGTGGAATTCTCAAAGCGCGTGGCTTCTCGACCTACTTCTGGTGAGAATCAAGTCTTGAGAAAAAACGCATTTGTTCATAAACAATGGACCGATGACGATCGTAATTATGAGTTTCAATAGTTTATTCTTTAGTTTCAGTTTTTAACAATCATTTTTAATCTAACTAACAACAACAATGTAAGAGTTTATAAAAACGCAGTGAACTTTCGGCCTTCAAACGCGTTATATTTTTGCTCGTCTAATTATCACTTTAGGAGGTAAAAGGAACTGCATATCCTAAGTGAAATTGCGAAGGATGCGTAGTAATGCATTAAAATTACCTTTTTTGCACTTTTGTATGCATTTATGCACTAGAACTTCTTCAAGATAATAGCTTCATTTTTCATATCAAAATAGAATATCTAATGTTACTCATACGAAATTATTTCTGTGTCGGAATAGCATATATGTATGTATATGTGTACTTTAAACTGAACCCATTCATTAAATACTTATCAGGTTAGAATTTGTTAGCTGAGTGTGTCACAGATTGACGAATTTCTTAGCCTACAAACCTACCAACCAAAATAAATTACCTTTTAAGAATTTGAAAAATCACGGATGAGACAAGGATGTATGTACATACATAAAGCCTGTGCTCTTTT
This sequence comes from Orchesellides sinensis, assembly GCA_027744375.1. Classification (NCBI taxonomy): domain Eukaryota; kingdom Metazoa; phylum Arthropoda; class Collembola; order Entomobryomorpha; family Orchesellidae; genus Orchesellides; species Orchesellides sinensis. The sequence goes on along the minus strand of JAHZNG010005068.1, from coordinate 1,616 downwards.
CAGTAATAAATACATTTTTTTGTTTTTAGCACTGCCATTATCATTACTTAAATTTTAGCCCACTACATACGTTTCACAACCACAAATTGCTTTTCTCACGAAAAGCCCTAGCATTATAAACCCTCCCCCGACAGCAACAAACCCACGCTAAAGATTCTGACATACTGCTATCATTTATTAATAGGTAAGACCAATAGTGTCTACCTGCGTGAGTGAAATCAAATAATGCTATTTTATACCTATCCTTACTTTGCAATGCTTGGAAATGAAAACGATTGAAAAACGGATCTAAAATTAGCGAAGCAGCTGCATATTGTCCTCCTTTCATTCTTTAAGAATTGATCCCTTCACGTTTCCTAATTGCTATTTTCTGCTTTCCCTTTAAAAATCAGCCAAATCAAAAGTCTGCATTACCAACAAAAGATGTGCATAATCCTTTTTTGCCGACAATTAATCAGATACTCCTTGACGCATGCAAATGCAAACCAAGTTACGACACGTTATTCTATTTTCTCTATAATCAAATTGAACTGAAAACTAGATAAAGTATTAAAAAGATCATTGCGATTTCTTTTCATTGAAATGTTACTCTATCCGGATACATTGCTCATTTGAATATCAATTTAGCTTTCGGTTTCAAGCTTCATGATTTACGCTTGTAAAATTGTATGTAACTGTGAAGATCAGTTTATTTTCACGCCTACGGTAGACTTGAGCATTCACTGGCTGATTATGAATAGCGAATAAATGTCTTGTTGTACTTACATAAAAGTATAGCAATTCCTTTCATTTAAAACTTGTTAAATCCCTTTTGAACAAAAATGATTTTCTAAAAATGAGGTGAAAACTATTCTTTTGCTCAGTCACACCCTTTATGCTACTCGACAAAAAACAGCGTTGTATTTCATTGTTGAGCAAATATACGATTGTATTAGCATTGTGCTATCTAATGAGCTTTCAATGCAGCTTCATTATACTAAACTATGCTCTATGTTCCGCCAATTTTCTTTCATCCTTTTACCAAAGGAAGTCTAGACTACCGCCATGCCATAGCTTGAATTGCTTCAAATGTCTCATCCGTAACATTATACATGTAGTGGGTTATCCAAATGAATGCGCAGATTGTACATGTGAGAATGATAGCGCATGATTTTAGGATGTATACAGCTAAAAAGGATCCAATTTATTTTACCACCCGTTGATTCAGACATATTCATAGTCGTCTTACATAGTGATGTTTTAGGACGTTCTAGCTGAATATTCAGTGTATCCATTTCCCCAATTTCGACACTAAAATACAATGAAATGCAAAACTGATGAAATGTTTGCATTCCTGAAAACTAAAGACATTGGATGCATTATTGACGACTGTTGATATTAGAATTCCAAAGCGAAATATTTCTTTAATTTAAAATTACATACTTTGCATTTATGTACTACGATACGATACACCCAAACCCTTGTGAAGTTTGGATTTAATTGAGACATCATAAAATACTGACGTTACCGGAATTCAAACTGAAACCTATCCGCAATACTCATTCGCACCTGAGCTGAATGTTAAACAATTTTTAAACATCCTTTACCAAATAACAAGCTACATGCATATATTGCAC
>JAHZNG010005067.1:0-16682 GCA_027744375.1 Orchesellides sinensis | reverse complement strand
AAAGTACAGCAAGGGGTGGGATAATAGAGATAATATACTGTATATATTTGTCAAGAGCGCATTTTAGGAAGTGCGTTAGGTTAGCTAAGAGACTTAAAAAAGTTTTTGCTTCTTATATAAAGCACACCCTGTGATAAGTGCATTTCATGTCAATTCCGCTTGGCTCACTACGCTTTAGCTACAACACCAAGCCATAGTGAGATTTTTTACGGGAAGGATGTAAATGTTTTAAAGACATATGGCATAATATATTATGTACCTATGTGGGGAAGTATGTATATCTAGATTGTTTATGATTGTAAGATTTTAGAAGTTGGCATGTCAGGAGGACCACAATTTAAGTCTAGATGATAAAGTAAGTATTAAAAAGTACTCTTTAGGAAACGTGTAAATGCATACAGATATTAAGAAAAGATAAAGATGATTTGTACGGAAGTGCGTTTTGTAGTAGGTAAAATCACCTGTGTGTCCTCTCGTAATGGTAAAGAAGGAACTCCGGCTTATGAAGTATGTCCTTGCTTGCGGACAATAAACAAGTGTTTAAAAAAGACTTATTCTCAGAATTATTGCACACATTTTAAGATATATGAGTAGTTATTGATTAAAGTTTCAAAGTTATATCAGTAAATCTATAGTTTCATGTATCTTCGGCTCGGCTATTTAAATTAATTACTGTTAGCAGACTACTTATCAGAATAGTTAGTTAAATTTAGTTAACTCTGAGTCATTCGTAACTTTTATGAGAAGGCAAGAGAATATACATATTGCTTGCTGACAACGTAGAACGTGATAGAAGGAAGGAGTAGGTAAAGGTTGCTGCGTGAGAACAGTGAAAGCTTGGTTGGTTTAGTATATATCCTACAATCATCGCTGTGAAGGAATATGGATAGTTGTTCAAGCAAAGAGAAGCTCTCTTCCAGCAGTGCATCTTACGCTCTTTATACCATATCAACATCTCCTCCTATTCTCCAGTCCTGAGTTGACTTGGACGCTGACAACAAGCAAGCCAGTGGGCAATAAATAGCAAAAGCATCAAATAAAACAAACACGAAAACCAACATTTTTCATCTAAATACCACAATACTTTTTTTTAACTGTGAGGTACGCATATATCCACAGCCAGAACACTGTAAACGTATTTTTTAGAGCAAGCTAAAAAGTAATTAGTCGATTTACACCTGTCTCATATCGCCCCTTTCCCAGGTGTTCTAAACTTGTTTTTGCCAGTCTGAAAGACAGTGAATTTTATTCAGTGTTTGACTTTCGTATACCAATATAGTTTAGTTCAAGTGAAATTAAACACTATCTGACATGTTCAGACTTACATTGAGAAAGGTGGTGTTAAACGTGTCGATTCAAAAACTTAACGTTTGTTACAATTTACAATTACAATAAATTGAAAACTAGTAACGAATAGAGCTTCTGACTCCTAATAGACTTGAAGGTTGTCAACTAATGAACCTAAATATAAATTCTTGTGCTCTCAAGCTTTATTATAACCATACAATAAAGGTCTGCTGCTGTATCCACGTATTTAATTTAAACTACTGAAGTATCTGATACACTTGATCAAAACAAAGTTGTCAATTTACAATTGAACAAATAAAAAAGCAGAATTGGGTAAGCCTAAAAATACCTATCTCGTTATCTCTACCATTTTTTGTAATTTTTAACAAAAAAAAACTGCTTTCGGCTGAAACAGTTAAAGATCGTTTCTGATCTGAGTAAATTGACACGACAGAGAAACTGTTCACTTTTCCACGTACTCTGTAATTTTTACTTTCCATCCCCGTTCTCTTTTGACATTTTATGAAAAGAGACAGCAAGCTAGACCCCTTCAGGACTACTTTATAGTGATGAGATTTCAAGCAAAATGAAAGTGGAAAGGGAAGATGAAAAGAGAGGGAAGGACATGAGCATATCAAAGATATGTATGCCACAAAAACAATCGCCATTCTCCTCCTATTCTAAGAAACTTTTGTAAGATTATTATATATACCGACATAAGACGTACATGAGAAGAGACACACATGCTACATAACTGGTGATATAATAAATAAGACATAAACTTTCATCTTGCTGGTTACGTTGAGTGATCATCAAAGGAAGATAGATTTCAACGAACACATCATACATACTTTCCAATTGTGTCCCTACAAGAAACTAAAAAGTTATTCAGGTAAGGAAATAAAACAACACTTTTTCCGTAATACTTCTAAGATAAAGCAGACGCTATTCTTTTTTCTTTGTGGAAAAAGTTGCATTGTTACCATTTTGCTTTATTATCATCCTTGCGTAAAATATATACCGGGTAAGTCCACATGGGGCGACTTGAACTTCGTTATAACTCATACAGACTTGTGTATATATCATATCCAAAGTTATCGAGGTATATTCGGTCACAAAGAATTTACATACATTGTATTAATATGCGGTTTTTCCTGGCATCCAGTAAAACTAATACCTATATTATATTGTTTTAGTAGCCTTATCTTCATACAAAATATTTTACAACAAGCATTCATTTCATAAATAGTTATATATTTGACGCAGACGTGGTGTATTATTGTTTCATAAATATATGCGACTCAATTTTTGATAGCTCTATTTTCTTACTATTGTCCTTCCACAAAAAAAGGACAGGGTTGGGTGCCCACAGAAGCACCCATAAAAACTGTAGCTGACAAACAACAACAAAAGAGCACTTTTTCCTAGTATTTTTCTTCTTTCAACTAGTTGTCGTAAAAGCTTTCAAAATGTATACTTTTCCTGTACAGTAAGACTGCACATATATATTTATATTTTGCAGTTTTGAAAAGTAAGCAAAAAAGATAAGACGATTTAATAACTATGTGAAAAATAACGTATGAGTATTTGCCATGTCCGTATAAAACATACATACAGAAAGGGAACGTCAACGTCTAAAAATATGTAAATTCCACAATGTGAAATAATAATGCCCTTGGACTTCTTTCACACATTTTTCGTTTCCATCATTTCCTTCTATTTCTTCAGCTGTGGCAGTACAGTGCCCACACACTGAGCATTACTTAAAGTTAAACTGGAAAAAGAACTAAAGGACTGGGAATAATGATCACAAGAAGATGTATGGTAGGAAGAGTATTTTACTGTAATAGGTATAAAGGTAGGTATGACTTTCCTCTTTCGTCTATACACTCCAATTTTTTCCACTCCACACACATGAATTTTACATGGTATCATGCCTTACAACCAACAAAATGCTTCCAACAGAAAAATGGAGAGTCAACGACTCACTCTTGCTCTCCTTCACATTTTCTCCCGCTGTAAATCTCTTTCCTGTGATTATTTGCTAAAAATGATAGTAATGGCTCTGCCATAAAAATGAAAGTCCATACAGTAATGTTCATAAACTGCATCAGGCCATACAACACTTGTGGAAACGAACATGGTGTTAAAAATTAAAAGAAAGTGAAAAAGCTCAATGCATACTCATTCCATTTCTCACTTTGTTTTTAATACTTCATTCACGCTATAAATGTACCTGTCTATCTACCTGCCTCGCTCATAAAATACTTTTCATTTTCAATAACTCACCTTTCTAAAAAGTCTCATCGACCAAAAAGGCTTTATCTACCGCTAAAATAATATTGGCAGAGCCTCGTACACATTTCAAAGATAGATTGACAAGATGACCTTGCCCAAACGTGATGTAAGACTGGCAATGGAAAAGACTTGTATTGCAAAAAGGAGTAGCCAAAAAGTTCTTCACTTTTGCTTTCAAAACTTTTCCCCTTTGATTAATACTTATCAGCATTAGGATAATGTATAAGAGTGCAGAAAAGAAAAGGATTTTTTGCATGCAGTAATTTCTCTAACAAGAATCTTGATTGTTATCTGAAATATAACACTCCTCATCTGCTCCTTCCTAACAAGACTCATTCACAGGCGTGTGGTAGATAGCCCATGCTTCATAATATGGATTATGCCCTGTTAAAAACCTTCTCAAATTTCTTATCCTCCAAAAACTTTCGCCATATATATAAAAATTGCCCCCGAAGTGGAGAGCTTGATCGTGACAAATAGCATGTGTCACAGTAACAAGTAAACACGATAACTTTTACGAAAGAAAAAGTCTATACTAATGGCAATGATTATAATACTGTGGTGAAGTGTAAAAGCCATGAATGCAATGTCACTGGTTTTCAGAGTTGACAAAGTGGAATCTCTTTTGCTGGATGATAGAATCACATACCGACCGAGTGTGCAAAATAAATGCATTTTCCATTTAATGCAACATTTCGGCTCAATTACATTATTCAAGGTTCACTGAATTGAATTTTCAATAAAGCATACAATGTAGTACATACCGGTTTACTGGCTCCAGAAGAATTTTTATACTGTCATATTCTCTGGAAGTATGGTGCAAGCATGCAAAAATATTTGTAAATCAAAGTTATATTTATGGGCAAAATCATAACAAGGTTGGCCAACGTTGAATGTAGGGATAAAGTCATATACCTGTTAGGTATATGTGTACATAGGAAAAATATAAATGTATTTTGTGCATTAGGAAGCCATGTCATGAGTAAACTACTTTACAGCTACACCTGAACCACAGACATTCATCATTTCCCAAAATCATGTCAGGTCATCCAGTTCTATACCCTTGTGATCGGATTAAAAGTTGTATAGTGGTAACGTATTTGCCCTTTCCATACCTTGTCTGTGTTGGTATTATAGTTAACACAGTGCAGAGCCACATACAAAATGGAGGATATCATTATTCCAACAACTTTACAAGAAAACTCAATTTTCCCAATGGAAAGCTGGCCAGGAGTAATATTTTATGTTTTTTATTGGATTCCAGTAAATAATACAGCTTTACATGGAATCTGTGTATTTATGCGACTTAGCTTTTCTGTATAAAACTAACAATTTTATACATGACATGATTATGATTAGTGACTACTAAATTTGTTATGAAGAACATAAATCAAAGGGTTGAAAGAAAACCTAAATAAATGAATATTGCGTTTTTATTAGAGAAATTGCTTGAAGGAGGAATCAGAAATTTGTTGCGTGATGTTTTCTTTGTTGTGCCTTGTAATAAAATAACGCTGGAGAAACATAAACCTTTATACTCCAGTATAATGTATTGTTTGTAAAAACAGAGACACATTATTCATGTCACTGGCTAAAAAGAAGGTGGCGATGATGGCATTTTTACTACAAGTTCAGTTAAGCAGCAAACATACTTATTTATAACAGAATGCAGAACACAAAACAGTGCAACCTAAGACCCAAGTTAAAAGGACAACACAATAAAAATCCCATGAACTAAAGTCATGGCCATTGCCATCACTTATCTTCATGTGGCCGTAACCGTATCACCATAAAATAAGACGCACACACGGTAGTATACAATACAAACTATAAACATTGACTACCTCTTAGAAAATTATTTCATTTTTTTCTCTTGGTCACCCCATTTTTGGACGCAAAACTTTTGCCTTGTGACTTTTTGTATTTATGAAGTAAAATTGAAATTGGTAAAAAATGCTGAAGCAGTGAACATGTCACAAGATAAAAAAAACTTGAAACTGATCTTTCCATGCGTATTCCTTATTTGGCATCTGCGGTGCTAGTTGCTGTCGTGGCATGCCATCATGTCATATGTATGTGTATATATTTACTATGTCATACAATAATATTATGTAATAATGATAATAAAAAACATAAAATCGCTTCCAGTCCCCAGATGGATGGATAACAGCCAAAAAACAAGTGTGTAGTGTGTACGTGTGTATTATATACCTATGCAAAACATAACATTACATGTGAAAACCATGTTTTCTCCCAAAATTTTCTGGCTACGGGGTAAATCGACTGTCACATTTCATCATCTTTACATGTCATGCCTTGACTCATCTTCATACCAATTTTCCACTGTCGCTTCACTTGTTTTATGGCTGTTAGCGTGGTGTTCTTTTAGAGCGTATAACATGCAAAAATAACAGCAACCATAAAAATGGATTGGATGACCTTCCTTTTCCAGCTTTATAGCATGGGCTATTAAATGTTAAGAAGATTTTGTTATTTGGTACGTAGTCCTCTTCTAAACAATGATTATCAATTAAGTGGCTACAGTACTCGGCGCCTTGGTCGCTATCGACATTCATTCTATGGAAATGCTACTGGTTCCAGCAATGGCAGCCGATTAGTCTAACTAATATTAAAGCGTTAACCAAGTAAAACAACTGAACCCTTTTTAAGATAACACACATTTGTATGCTCTATCATTTGTCTCATAAATGACGCTACTTTATACGGTAAACGGGAGAGTATTGGAAAAGTGACAGAGACAGCGGCATGGTTTTATATCTTACTAAAAAATCGTCATAAAATACGTTAGAACTGTGGACTCATGAATGAATGAGCGTGTATGAGGAAGTATTGTTTATCAATGACATAAAGAGCCTTTGGCCTGTTGGAGAAAAAAATATGCTGGGGTTATTATCATAATTTTAGAAAAATATAAAGTGTATCGTGCTCCGAGCACTTATGGCTTGGATCTGGGATTAGCACTTGATCACGAGCTGCATTTTTTAAATGGAGGTAAATGTGCCAGCGTATTACACGTGATAATATGGTCCTTGCGTTTTGTGTAAGATGTATTATTTTGCGTATAACAGTGCATTAATATAAATTATATTTCAATTTCAGCTGTTGGCAAATTCTTACAACGAACTTTTGTGTGATGTAATTTAATTTTGTTTTTGGTGAAGAAGTCATTACTGATTTATTGCGTCTTTGATTTATTGAGAGAATCTTAGATATACATACATCCGTCCTTGGATATCTTCAAGCTAACTACTAGTATCATCATCGATACCTTAGCGTAGGTAATATAACAATGTGTACATCAAGTGATATTCAAATTAGCATTTGAGACAGATTCCTTTGAAATCCACATAAAATTGTAAATAACAAATAAGAATTTACAGAAAAGTATTCTTGTATACAGAATATACATTTTTTAGTTAATTTTTTATTATTCAAAATATTTACTTCTCCTTGAAGTTGATACAATAACCACATTCTATTAATAAGATAAAGTTATATGATTTTATAAACCAAAGCAAAGCTCTAAGCAAAAACTGAAGTAAATTTGCATAATATCCTTCTGTTCGTAAACTTTTTTCACTAAGTAGTAAAAGTTTTACTTACAAAGATTTCTTGCTGTGCTTTTTGCAAAGTGGAATTTGAAATTTTCCCTGTATCATTAAGCTTTGTTCTTTATGCAATTCACTGTGAGTGAAACCCAATCTCTTATAAACAACTCTTTTCAAATTTATTTTTCTTGCTTCAATTACATGATATATGTATAACACAGTCTCTTGTTGTTTCATCCTTAGTAAAGCTGCTTTTATAAATTATACTTTGTTTACCTTGAAATCGAAAACCTATCAAAGAAATTTAGAAACAAAATTTTCTCGGTTTTAATTTTGCGTAAGCAAAATTATCTTGAAATCTTACTTTCTTGGGCGTACAACACAAAATTTTTGCGTTTTCACAAATGAAGGTCGTACATTTTACAATCACTGTTCCCTTCCATTTATTTAGAATACTTATTCAGAGTGAGCCAAGGGACTCCTAAAAGGAAAAAAAAAATTCTGTAACAAGTTCTTAGTTCCTCGCGTCGAGGATAATGATGCTTCAAGACTAAAGATACTTTTTACAAAGTACATAAGACTCAATCCCATGCAAATATTTATATAACTGGAGAACGCGTTCAGTGTGCCATGTAAGGCACTTGATACTTTGTTCTTTGTTCAACACGTAAAATTTGCTCACTCAATTACGCAAAGAGAATTATATGTGCATATTTCTAAATTTCAAGTACATCTCAAGTAATTTGACGAAGGTCACACTTACATAAGAGGAACAGCAGACTGGAAAAGTTCTATGTTGCCTTTAGCCAAGACTCTTGCACTTGCACAACTTGTTTACAAATTCAAAGAATCCTTTTCTCCGCATGATCTCCTCGCAGTCATTTGGGAGGGAAACCGAAGCAATGGCACCAGGGCTAGATACGAATTACGATAGGAAACTTGTAAAAAAGTTTTTTCATTACGTGGAGAAAGCAATGGGGATAGTAAGCTGACTACATGGTAATCCCAAGTGTGATTCTTTTATGCGAACGTACTCATATAAAAACTCGGGTAGAATAGGATAGAATGAATTTAGAATAATATACGATTGAATCCATAATCTCCAAAAATACGGGTTTTTAATATTCACGTTCAGAGTTATCATATTATAAACTTCGTACCTACCAACAGTGGAATTAATTCTGCAATGTGCCGTATCATATATTGACTTAAATACTACAATGGAACTCTCCCTGAAAAAAACTTTATTAAGAATAGAAGAAAACAAAACATCTAATTACAAAACTTAACCAAGCCAAGGTCATGACTCACGGGATTATTTTTGGATCTGAGAAAAAGAAGGATTAACTCTTATCATGGTTCAATCATCAACTCTGTGAACGATAATGAATCAAGTCAAGTACATTGGCAAGCCATCATCATGATCTAGTCAACCTACCAAAAAAATTATGACAAGATCTCTGTCTTTTTGTCAGTTAGCAAAAATGGGTACAGAAAAAGTTTCTTAATACCATAATGAATTTCATTTACATTTGCATTTCACTCAACACATTATTTTGACATTAAAATATAAAAAAAACATTTTTAAACGTAATGGAAAGAGTACTACACACATAAAATCAATCCATATAAAAATGACACGGTCCAAATAAGGAAGTCACTCTGAGACCTGTGCATTATGTAAAAAACATTATCATCCACTGTACATATTTATGTCTGTTCGTTAAAAAAAGTCTAAAAACAGGTTGAATGAATAATATGGAGTTGTGAAGAAGATTTATCATTGCTGACAAAAGGAGAAGGGATTAAAATATTTTTTTTTACAGGGAGAGTTAAAAGGAACATTTGATTTTGTTTAATGAGAAAGGACAATTGAGAATGAATCTTGTAGAAAAAAAAGGAGAAGGTGGACAGGTTGGTTAGTCAGTCAACCAGGAATATGTCATGCCTTTTAGATAATAAAAAGCAAAACAAGATGTAAATACATCTTATACCACCGTACTTTCATGTTCATTTTCTTCGTAAAACATGCGATATACTCGACTGAAAACAAGGTTTGCTCATAAACAAAGGAACGCCACCGGCATATGTGAGAGATCACATCGGTAGAATACCACAACCACATAAGTAGATGCACTTTTGTAGTAAAGTGAGAAGTAATGTGATGTACATTTGTTAGGAATTGTAAAACAAAAAAAAATCAAAAAAGACGAGGTCCTTAAATAATTTGGTTAAACAATGTACATTATATGCTATCGGCTAAACTCTACGGCTTACATGTTCTTTGTCGCTGACAAAGATGGACAAATGTCATGCCAAGCCCATTGTTATTATTGTATTAGGGTAGATGATTATGATGATAGTAGATGGTTTATTTGAAAAAGGCTGGAGGAAACTGAAACAACTCCCAAAAAGAAAATTAATAAATGTCCGGCAGCAAATAAAAATGTTTAAGGTGAAAAAAGAGGTATAAAAAGGATAAAGTATGAAGGTAAATTTGTAATTGGTCCTGGTCTGAAAGAAAATAGCATCCAGGTAATATATAAGTTTGCATAAAAGCACAAGATTTACGTTTGCTCTTTTATAACAAAAGCCTAATAATGTAATAACACTTCTTCATCAGGCAATAAATTGCAAAATTTCAATTCATATCCGCTTGATTTATAGGCAGAAATGGGTGGGTATCTTACGTAGTTGCGAAACATCCAGTGTTTGATGTATGTATGTATCTCAAAAGGATACAAGTTAAGATTGAAAAGTAAAGAATGAGGTTTTTGTATGCTTTGTATGGAAAACCACATCCATCCACACAATTTCTATGGAGTAGAGGTAAAGAATGAGAATCATGTAACACTCAGGAAATTGAAAATTCAGTGTTAGGCAGGAAATAGTATTTTTATTCCGAAATATCAACATCTTCATAATCGACCCAATCAATGGCTCATGGCACCGTAAGGTATGTTGGGCAATAGCGTTTTTTTCGAAATGTCCTTCAGGGTGAAATCAAAATCGGAGAATCTAATTTGTACATGTACCTCTGTCATTACTTTGCATATTGAGCATATACATATATAGATACATATGCATGCAATAAAGACTTGGTTAATAGAATAGTCACACCTTCATTGACTGCAAATATCTATCACTGTGCATGTATTGTACATGACAAGTTCAGTACATTAAGTCTGTGCTTCTACGTTTTAAAATTATTGCTCTCCTCAAATAATATTGTTGTACTTCTCGACGAGTTCAATATCTTCTTTACAAGTTCGTCGTACACAGGTAAAAAGTTCTGAGGTTGAGAAAGCTTTTCAACAACGTGAGAATGTGCAAACCTAGCTCAATCCCATTACCTCGCCCTTTTACTGCATTTGGTTTTCTAATGAAGTCAGCATATTTTTAAAAGTCTCCATGAAAATCAATGGGAAGTAAATGGAAACGTCAAAATGGCTAGGCTAGCAGATGCTTAATTTATAAACTGTTAAAAGTGTATTTATGTATAGTTTCCTTACACTCAAAGACTATCTCCCAACTACCTTTAAAGCACCTAATTTAACTCTTATTTCTCCAAGTGCATAATTCCATCTCTTTTACCTTGTCTTGACACACAAGCAGGGTTATGTTATGATACAGTGATCCACAAAAGTATTTTATTGATAATATTATTTAATTTCGAGTTGGATTCTAAGAAAATCACTCAAGTCTACTACCGCTACCTTCCCTTATCGATTTGCTCACCCGCCTGATATTTTAATAGAATTAAAGTAAAAAAATTCTATTTGAAAGGATTATTTTATGAGGCATGCCACCATACATGCACTCCATTACCAAAAGGAAACTGATATTATGATTATTTCACCCAAAAATATAAGTTTGCTTCATGCTCATTCTCTCTCTCTATTTCCATCTTCCTTGGTTTATTTCAGTAGGGAAGAGACGTGCCTTCAGCATCAGTTCCAATTCCAATTGCTGAGCAAACCACACGTCTGTACCAAGAGCCAGCATTTTCTGGTTTTCCCTATAAGCATGTATGGTGTGGTGATGGTAGTAAATGGGATGTGTTGCTATCCTATTAAATTGTGTGTTTCCTTTTAGGTTGCAACTTTATTTTGCGGTTTTATCTCGAGAAAACCCTTTTTCTCATCTTGTAACAGTCAGTCAGTTGCATAAAAGATGCATTCCTTTTCTCATGTGGCTGGTTTGGTTTCTGGTTTTCGTTGTTCATCAGCCATTCCTCTTCCATATCTTTTCACGGTGAATTTTAAACTCATACATATTATAGGAATAGAGAGATTCGCAGGAGGATTTCTGGAGCGAGAGGAGCACGAAAAGAATATCAAGAATTAAAGCAGGCATGAACTTTCTGGACGTAACGGGATTTCATATAATTTTTCTTTTCCTTTCGGTTTGCTCTTGTTGTATATTCTGTTGTGGAATTACACTATGACAAAGCCTCTTTTCTACTCTGAACAACATAACAAGTGCATTATTTTGACGGAAACGGAGAAATATGTGCTTACCTATGGTCTAATTAAATAGGTTAACAAGAATAAAGTAGGAAACAACTTTTATTTTTACTTGCACGAGTGGCTACTGCTGTTGCTGTCAAACTGTAAATTCAAAACTCAAAACAACATCCTTATTTTTTAGCAAGCTGAAAAGGGAAGTAGACATTTCCTACGAATTTTGGATTGGTGAAAGCATACAGGGAATTCTTAAACATATTAAATGGGCTTTATACTTTATATAAAAATTGTACCTCGCGCCAATCTTGCTACGGTATACTCTTTTTAATACAAAGCTTTTTAGTTGAATATTTGTGGCACTGTGCGAACTTTCTGTTTTGATTTCCACGAGATGCAGCTTGTATTCAGGGACGCTTGAAGAGCAGATTGGGTAAAGCATACACGTGATTGTGTTAATACTGTATAATATTAGATTTGCTCGCGACCCATTTAAATAGACCGTACACAAAGCAGCTTAAAAAGCTTCCAAACGCACATATTGCGGACTTTTAATATTTTGAAAACTAAGCCAGTTACTAATACGAATCAGGTATACACTATGTATATTTACGTGTATTTCAAATTTACTTTTTTCTATGTAAGTAAGTCTTAACTGGAAGTAGCTTTTAAGGAATACTGCATCCTGTAGCATAAGTACATATGTATGTACCTAATGCACCTGTTATAAAGGATAATCAGATTTGTAGCTGTTGTTTCCACTCTCACCGTAAAGAAGGCTTTGGAACAATTAGATTATAACATAAAAACATAATGTATACCCCCTTTGTTTTAGATTAGTATATTGAAAGGCTACAATACTTGTAGACGTTTTAAAAGAAACTAGGAGAAATGCTAAAATGCCGTAGAATTGAGAAACCAGGACTTGTAGCTTTGAGACTGAAACATACTGATTGAATGTTGGTCAATTAGTTCTTTTTAATATTTTATTAGGATGTTATTTACCGTTCCAGTTTTCTGGCTGTATAAACAACATAACACTTGCTTGTTTGCAGCAAATAACATTTCAAACACGTAGTAGCCAGTCAAAGACAGCAGTGATTGATTTACTTAAATTGAAGATCAAACAGCGTAATCAGTCAATGAAAAAGAGAGCCATGCTGAAAGTAATCTTCTAAAGTTGTTTACAGGAAGAAACTGTCGTATAAATAAATAGATACCTAATAAAAGAATATGCGTAGAGCAGGGCAATATAAATTTCAAGTTTTCTACGCAGAAATGCCCCTAATGACTAGTAGCTTTGAATTTGTCAAGATTGAAGCTAACCTAAGCTTTGATCAAAAGTCACTTTCTCAAGCCACATGTTTAATGCATAACAAAAACAGTTTCATAACAATGTTTCGTTTAAAATTAAAGAACATCCATAATATAATGCCTTGACCTTCTAAACTTGTTCCTAGACCATTGTTTCCTTACATTCCTAAGTTGCTTGAATTTCTCCTCCTTAATTTGATAAAACTTTAGAATATACTAACTTCAACTTTCTTTGGCCATGAAAGTATAAAACCTTTAACTCCTAATTTGTATTAAAACTGTGTCGATCAGGTAAAAACTTTGAAACCAGCATTGGATTTCATGCATTATGTGCATAAGCAAAAATATCTTTTTGTTTGGATTGTCCTTGGCTAGTTTATTTTCTGCAGCACTATCACTTATGTGTAAAACGATTTCAGTGTCACACTATTTTGGCCATAAATAACATATGTATTTATTCCAGAGAATGCATTTAACCGTGAACAGGTGTAGATTTCAACAACGTGTGTCATCATGATACATAACGTGTGAGTAAATAAAGACATGCCAATAGTCAATTGCCAATTCAAGGACACGCGGACAACTAACTAACCAAACTCTTATTCCACAAACTTAAGTTGCATTGGTTGTTGTTGAAAGATAAATTGCCATAATGTGTGTTTCGCTTTCACCCAGAGAATAAAAGCTTGCACACATCCAATCCAAACAGTTTATAAAAAGCCATCTTACCGATTCCCTTGTGTGCACACGTTGTAGCAAATACTAACACTGACATATTGCTGGTTTTCTAGGTTAGCGAGTTGAGTGGAAAGTATTGTCACACGGGAAAGTTTTCAATTCAATTTCTCAAACTAAAATTGTCAATTTCCCATGGGAATGTAAAGCTGAGCAGTGTATTATAGTTTACATTCGAACCAAGATAAAGTAAATAAATAAAAACTTACATTACAAGTAAAATACATATAATACATTTTAAATTCTAATTCTATACATGCGAAAAATGTTGTCTATCAATTTAGACAAATTTTTGTTACTTCACAGATTTCACTACAAAAGTTTTGCGGTTAAGTATTCGTCAAAGCCTTATTTTTTTGATTTAGTCTGATCAAATGTATTATAATCTGAGTTATACGAAATAAAATTTATTCAAAGCCAATTGATTAGGCCGGTTCCGAGAAAGTTCCAAAATATCCCAAAGTTCCAAAAATAAAGCATTTTTATGCGTGCGACTCTCATATGGTATAATATTTTACCCCAATTTCATCCACCACCTTAAATAGTTTTCTAAATAACGTTATGTAAAAACAATATTTTAAGTAATGAGTCACAAAAGAACCTTTTGAACAATCCGACAAATTTTCTATTTTCACAATATCCAGGTTTTGCAAAGGCGTTTCCAAACTTTCGTAAATAAATCTTAAGACTGAGTTTGGAAATGCTGATTTTTAAACAACAATATTCTGAATTTGGAATGGAAAGTTTTGTTTTTATATATTTTATTTTGTAAACTTAGTTTTCCCTTCCTTATGATAATTCCTGCTATTTTTTTCCTAAATCTATTTTAATTTCAGCTTATCGACAATTTCTATGTAACATTGAAAGTTACATATTGCAGCAATAGACAGTAATTTTACTATATATATTTTACTTTGGATCTTATTTTTAGAGCAGCTGCAGCTGAACAAAGCAAACCCCATTCACCATTAAACTATAAATTATTTTGAAAGGGATGTGGATAAAGTTTACAGTACCTGTAGAATGCAGATAAACAATCAGAATCAAGGACCAACAAGTTTGTGTAGCGTTGCGGTTATAATATCCAAATTGATAAGGATGCTGTAATATAAAGTAAATCTCGTACATATGTACGTATAAATATATGATGACAATTAGATATGCAGATATTGTCTTTTGTCTTTTTGCTGTTCGCAAAGAGAATGCAAATGCTACTGAATTAAGAGCTAGTATTCGTCCTCACAAGCATAACGTAACGTACACACACACAGCATAATAATATAGCATAATTAAGTGATATATAAATATAATTCTACCTTCTTTCATATAAATACGATGACGGCTTAATCAGTATGCCACTTTCTCTTCCTGCTGATTAGCACACTAGTGTAACTTGTATTATGCAAAGCTGTGTAGCTTTGTCCAAAACCTTAAACATAACAAGCGGGATTCGTACAATCATCCCTTGAGGAAGAATAAACTCCAGTGAAAACATGTCACACGTGTTTATTTCATCGTCTGCCGAGAAATGTTAGAGCATTCCTAAAGTTGCCTGGTATATAATTCATAAATTGTGTCTTATGCAAATGTAGCGTGTGTCACCATCATGCTCTGTTGAGGATCAACAAAGAACCTATCGCCTGAAGATATATTTTTCCACTCCGAAACGCATATAAACGAAGTGTTGTTTACTCTGTGGAAATATATTTTTGTGCGTCGTTTCCTCCATTTGCTCTTCAAAATTGACAAGGGTTAATAAAAATAACTTGGTAAGCTTTATATAGGTGAAAATCCTTTAAAAATTAACGAGTGAAAATGGATTTCGATTTCAATGGTGTTAGGAAGAAAGTAGATGTATA
The DNA here is from genome assembly GCA_027744375.1 of Orchesellides sinensis. Taxonomy (NCBI): domain Eukaryota; kingdom Metazoa; phylum Arthropoda; class Collembola; order Entomobryomorpha; family Orchesellidae; genus Orchesellides; species Orchesellides sinensis. The sequence goes on along the minus strand of JAHZNG010005067.1, from coordinate 1,157 downwards.
TGTATAGCACGGATTTAAAAAAGACTATGCGTTTCATATTACACATATCAACTGTATGTAAAATAACCTAAGATATTTAGAATTACAAAATTTTTTGTTTTTTGAATAAGGAAAAGTTTTTTTGATGGAAGGAAACGGGATTATTTCTCTGGAGAAAGCACTAGTTGGTGTGTGCATCAAGGAAAAACATTTAGTTATGTAAAAACAGAGAAAGTGAGGGAAAGTAAAGGATGTGGGGTAAAATTAGCATCATTCACTCAAAAAATGTTCTGTTTGTTGAGCTTTTGCAACCAACGCTTGTGTAATATTTTGTAGGAGTGCTCCTGCTCCTCAAACCTATAAATATTTAATTCAATGGAAATAGTTGAAAAGTTGAAACAATATGTACATTTGTAATCCAAATTGGATTGGGTTTTCTTTCCCAATACATACTCCTTCCTACGTGCAAATACTGATCATGTGAAAAGGTGAATGGTAAAGATGTTTTTGAGAGACAAAATTTGTGTGTAATTTTTTGAAGATTTGTGTTTTTGACTTTCTCGTTCCTTTGTACTGTATTTTTATGTAAATTTGAATGACACAACGACAACTAGAGTTATGCTGATTTCTGTTTGCTGCTTATTTTGTTTTTCGGTAAAATAAGATTTTTAAATTATATTTATTTCCATTAACGCTGCTTTTCCCATAGATTTTTGTTATTATGAAAAGGACCATCTTTAATGTCTTCATGCTTTATAGGGATGGAGGCTATGAGATTGCGATGCATTGATGCAAGTCATAGCTAGATTCCGAGACATTAGTGTATGACAGACGAAAACGGGTTTGTGGGCGTTTCAGGCAAGCAATAGCGGTAGATACGATCACATACCAGCCTTGACCTATAAAGGGGCCACATAATTTTGTCAGAACTACTCAATGGATAAAGTATTCACAAACTTTTGCATCTTTATCTTAGCGTTAATGTTTTGGAACGTGTGGGATCAGGGCTCTGTAATCCTGGCTTTTTGGGCTTTGGATTACGGATTACAGATTACGTTAGCAATTTTTCATTGCCGGGATTATGGATTACGGATTACTGAGTATAAAATTGGGATTACGGATTTGGATTCGGATTATATAGAGGGATTACAAATTCGGTTTTTACTTTAAAAATTTGA
>JAHZNG010005066.1:0-34684 GCA_027744375.1 Orchesellides sinensis | reverse complement strand
AAGATTTTTTTTTTTGTTAATAATTAGAAAGGCCTATTGCCTGTAATTTTAATTGTTAAATTTGATTAAATTGTTGTTAAATGGTTGGATTTTATGAGAATAAATTACACAAGTTGGTGTATTAATTAGGAACACTGGACCAATCTCACTTTTAAATTATTCTGTTGAACTAGCGCAAATTCAGAGATAGAACCAGACGCAACACTCTCCTTTGTGTATCACTCCTTAAAACATATTAACAACGGCAATTGTGTAACTTTTACATTAAAACTACTATTGGGTCCGCTTCAAGTTGCCGTCCATGTAATTCCATCCACTTTCGTACATTGTTACAACCCTGGCCGAAAGAAAACAAGGAATTTTTACAACTCCGATAGAATTATATTCCTACAATTCCTAAAGATGGTCCATTCCAAGTACTCCGCATGCTTATATATATGTACACGTTATGAACACTTACTTTATGTTGGACCACATACAATCATTTGCCACATGCGTAACTATGTATATAATTCAATATCAACCAGAAAGCACAGGGAGAATTTGGTTGCTCCCTAAGTATTTTAATGGAATTCTTCAGAGTCCAATATACTCTTTGCCTACAGCTTATAAGTATGAGCATTGGAATAAACTTATCTAGTTCCCATAGTCAAAACACATCTCTGCAAAAGAGTGCTATTGGAGCAGGTATAAGTCTTCTTCATTTGTATTGAGAGAAAACAAGGGGCGGAAGAGACTAGACCAAATCTTGTTTTCAATTCAAACAAACTCCAAAATTCTCATCTATCTTCCCTACCAAGAGCACAATTTTATAAAAGTAATGTGTGTGTGTTAGTTTCTGAGTACGCGAGTGGGATTTTAGGCAGGCATTCATGCACGCGCGTAAGATCTCACAAGAAAATACAAGAGATGTGGATTTTGATGCATTTATAGAAAGTCATTCAGGTTTGTTAAGCTCTTCTTCCTCTTTTTTGTACTATCTATATATGCATCTACCTCATACCAAGTTAATATGATCTTCAAATAACAGTGTAAAAGCGGGAGCAAAATGTTATCGTACATAGAACCGCAGACAGCCACACACGGATATATATGTTGTTCTGTTACTGTTTTATTGCTTTCTTGGCTGAAGAATGGCAAAAAACACGTAGTAGCGTGTGTTTCTCTTTATACCTCAAACACGACTTTCTTGCAGCCTACAGCCATTAAATGACAATTTTCATCAGTTATTTATTGTAATCATCTCTCCAATGTTTTGCTTTCTCTCTTATACGGTGGACGTTATCTTGAACTACAACTACCACCATTTGGAAATCTGGCAGTAATTTTTAGAGAAGCTGGTACAATAAAGCCATAGCTATGCTTCCTTCAAAACAATAAAATTTCAGTACTTTCATGAGAATTTCAACGAAGACACAATTTCAAGTTCAAATTGTGTGCATCACTGTACTTATGTGTGTACATGCATAGGTCAGTCGATGAAAGGTTTAAAACTATAGCAGCTACATTGTACATCACATCACTATAGTACATTCTGCATTTGGAATGTCTGCTTGTTTCGCATCATCATGATCTTGATGAGGGTCTCACTTCCTCTCGCATGTAATAAAGATGGTGGCCTCTGACTAAAATAAACAACCACACATGTCGAAATATTGAAGTTACTTGGTAATATTATATTCTTTGGTGTTTATGACAGTGCACTGTACTGAAGCCGAGAGGAATCTTGGAGTTTTCAATAAATGTATTGAAGAACGAAATATGCTACATACCAACAATCCTATGGATCTACACAATACAATGACAAAAGCCAACTGCGCATTGAACATCCTTCCAGTTACTTATACTGCAAACCCCAATACTCTTGTTTATCTGTTTTATAGGATGTCTGTGGGAATAAAAGCAATCGGAAGAGCCAGGGCTACCATATGGAATTGTCACTGGGGAAGACTCTGTTCACTCAAAAAAATGAAGCCAAGTATATGGATGTAGTTGTGGTCTTTCTACATTTGCAGATTCAGCTACCTAAAGATCTGGAAAAGTCATTATGTCATTTCAGTTTTGCCTATATATATCTACATATATATGCATTCGGTGTACTCATTGTAATGTTAGAATCATATTTTATCATTGGTCGATAAAGCATGTTATTATTATTTTACTCCTAACATGAAGCGTAACTTTTACTGTTCGATTCCTGAATATAAAACGTAACCGTAGGCATCTCCTTCAGAAAGTGAAATTAGTTTGCAATGTGTGCATGTCAAAGATTATGCAAAGGATTAAACTTTAGTAATAAGTTAGAGGGGAAAATGTAGGGTTAAATATGTTGAGATGTATGGACAACTATGTATGTATATTGTGTTGTGCAAGTAAAGTGCGAAACCTTATGACAATGCTTGTTTGGTGTTAAGTAAACATATTGTTATTCTGTGCTTGTGGTCTGGTGACGGAAGATACTGTTAAATAATAGTCTTCTTGATACAAGTCCTCTGGAAGTTATTAGCATGAAATGAATATTAATGGGATCTATCAAATGAAATTAGCACCTCAATAATCTGCATGCTTGCCTTTTTAGAGAACACAAAGGAAAATCCCTGCAGGCTCAAACCTTTGTTAAAAATAAATTGAAGACAGGAGCCATTGCACTTTCGGATTACAAAGAACCCCCTTACGTTCTCTGAACTGAAGTCTTGCACATTTGATATACTTATTAGTATATGTATGATTCTATCATGGCAGAGTTATTAATGTTAGCTAAGGTCCAAGTTGGGAATTTTAGAAAATTATAAAGCTATAAAATCAGAAAAAAGTTACAGTTTTTGTCTCTCGCTAAAGTATAGCCACATAAAATGGTTCCTTAAATTAAATCTAAATGAGAGATACCGTATATTTCTTCAGATTTCTTCATACAAGACATTTTTAAATTTCAGATATTCATCTTCACTACTGACTTAGGCTTCGCCGACATCAATGCAGAGTCCGAACCGAAGTCTTGCAAGGTGTTTTCTGTCGATTGTGATTGTGAGTGACATAAAAAAAGCAGATTAAGTGACTACGCAAGAAAGACATTTTAAAAGGCATTTGACGAAGACCTTTTGTCAATGAAGACGGAGTATATGTTGGAGATATACTTACATATGTCGTCTGCTTATGAAATGATGTAGCGTATAAGCCATACACTTTCAGATTTTGCCTATTTGTAGAATAATCATTATCAGTAAGGTTTTTAGATATATGAAATAAACAAATTTTAAAGGAAATTGAGCGGAGTCTTAGGTATTTTTTTGTTTCACACCAGACTACTAAATTGAGAATATTTAAACATTAAGACTGTTGATGTGACCAACAAAAGGACTGTCTCTGTCTACGAATTGTTTATTTTGAAGAGCTTGTCAACTAACTGTTCACATTCATTCAACAGTCTTATGTAGTTTTTAATGTTGTATCTACATAAAAAACTTAAGGTAACAGAAATAAGTTGTACTGACAATGTTTCTAAATGCTTCTTAAAAATTCAATTTTGTTTTTATGGTAGAAAAGCGTGGGAGTGAAATCCAAACGAGCACTGCTCTCTGACAAGGATTTAACACGACGACAAATTTTCATTTAAGTGTCCTACGCATTGGTCCTAGTAAGGACTCAAGTATATTTTAAGTAAGTTGTTCTAGTAGATTTGGTCACAGCAGGGAATATTTTCTTGAGCCCACCCGTCAGCCAATATCCGTTTTTTGATGACACAATAATCATGTTGACAAGAATGGGCTTTGGTGTCAAAAATTAATAACTTCAGTTAGAAATCCATCAACGGGAAAGGGGAACTTGATATTTTGTAGGAAGCTACCGAATAAAAAGAGGTATGGAACATGTTAATGTACCAGTTAGTTGTAAAATGAGTGTCATTTCGTCCCAGTCCCTAGGTTTCTTAATGTTTAAATTGTTCAAAACCTCACAACATTGACTTTTCTATACTCACACACAATGTTGTTATTAAGGATTAAGTCCAGACGCATTGTTGCGTTGATTTTGGTCACATATTATTGGCTTAAAAAACTAAGCACATATTACATATCTTCTCGCTTTCACCTCTTGCCTTTATACGTATGTATGATTGCATGTCAAACGCCAACAAGAAATCATCAGATTAACTTCCCACGCGGAATTAGCTCTCTAAGCTAATTATTCTACAAATACAATTTAGTTTTACTTTTTCACTATATTACATTTTTGTAAATAGAAAAAGCTCATACTAGTATACAATAAAAATATTATAAGCAAAAATGAAAGTGAAAGGAAACCACTTCACTCGACAGCTCAAAGTAAATTCCATTCATGAATGAACCCTGACCTCCACTACAGCCTGTGCCCCCTTCTATATGCGTAAAAGCATTACTACTTTCTGATAGTGAATTAAATCAACACACACACGTTCCAATTTTTATCTAACGATATTCCCCTAAATCTAACATAAGGCAAGGGTACTTGCGTAAAATATAAGTGAGCAAAGCTCATTTCAGTCCCATCTCACATAGGGTGTTATTGAAATTGAAACTGTGACAATTGCTAAAGTTTAACCTTCTACTCATCATCACCTCATCAAGTACGCATACAATAAAAGCTTCACTCGATTGTCACCATCTAACTTTCATTATCCATGAGGTAGCTCATAGCTCTCATGTTGATCGGATACATATATTATCTTCTTGCAGAGTTTACTGATAATATTACTACTGTTCCAAGATCCTATATAAACTTAAACATTTTCATAACATTTTAAATAAAGATGCTCGTATAAATAAGTATTTCAGTATTTTCTTCGTAAGATTGTGTTCTGAGTTAGGGTCAATGAGTAAGAAGAGATGAGCATGTGCCATTTTTGCTGTTGGCTTATGCACTCAATTTATACCCTAAGCTTGTCGACGGTTTTAGTACACACACGAGTATATAACATAACAAATATTCAATTCAATTTGGTTCACGACCTCTCAAAAGGACCCTAGAGGCGAGGATTATTATTGAGGCACATAATGAATTTTCAGTTGGTGCAATATATTGCGGCATATTTCATTATGTGCAAGAAAAAATTCTGACTGTGTATTAGTGCCTGTGTACATGGTACATACATATAACTTCCCGAGTTTTTTAAGTGCTCCTTTACAACAATACAATGTGCTTTTGCGGCTGCTGCTTTGATATTTGTTATTTTTATTGGGCGGATAATCGTCCTTTTTGCTTTGGGAGATTGGCTCGATCTTTATATGCATACCTCTTATCTTCTTTTCCATTTCGATATGCATTCGGTGAAGTGCCGAGTACGACTTATATCAAAATACGATAAACGAAACGTATATAATATGTATATCATACAAAACGGAAGAATAAAGATGAGTTTGCGTCAACAGCAATGGATTGGTTATTATAATCCAGTTTCTGTGTCATAATACATAAAAGAGATATTTTATTCCTGGGAAATTGAGCATTTGTGTTTGGGTTTGTTATTTTAAGGGATGATGTCAGGGGGTAGCAAACTAAATGCAACTATGTATAATTATTGTGTATCTAGAACATTTTTTATAAAACCGCCACGATATACAATGACGCTAACTGAATACAAATTTGATACTAACCAAGCGTGCACAATTTAGTTGTATTTTATCCCAACAAATTGTCAGTTACAATTTTCCATAAATAGCATGTCACTTGGTTTACCTTACAACTTAAATTCTTTTCGTTTGGTTATTAAATCCATTTAGTATGAAAAACTCACCTTTTATTTTTTACATTAGCAGAGCATCATGTCCTAGCTATATGGCCTTAAATTGGAGTTTCATGTAAAGTAGTACTGTAGCGCTCTATGAGCTTAACTTTATCATTCTTATATCATCACATCATCATGAATTGAATCCGAGGACAGGAATACACAAACCCGCACAAAAATGCACATACCTAATGAACAAAAGGCAGATTTGGAAGGGGAAAATGTTATTTTTACTTAAGTATGCATACACACACGGTGGATAAAAAGGACAATAGGAAACGGGTTTTCTGGAAATGGCATTGCAAAACTGTGATGAGACGGTGACAACAAATGTATGCAGAACAAGATGTCAGTTAGTAGGGTCCACAGGGCAGAGACAGTCTTTTCAATGAATTTTATATTATTATTTGATATAAAATACTAAATTATTAAGTTGTGAAGTAAATGACGCGTGGCTTAAAAAAGAATACTGCTCTTCTGTTTTGGTAAGAAATGCTTTTAAGTAATATTGACTTGGTATTCTAAAATCTTAATGGGTATATATCAATTATTGTTTACCGAATAGGGTGCAATTTGATCAATTACGGTAGTAGGGCTTTGTCTGTCCAGCAAACAAGAATTTGTGCTCGCTCTCATCATTTATAATAAAACCATGTTAATTTATATGACACATTATATATTGTAGATGGACGATAAACAGGCAGGCAGAAGAAGAATTTTATTCATGGTGGATTTACCTTGCCCTGTCCTGTGCATCAAATTACATCAACATGAACGTACGCCATAAAGAAGAAGGTAAAGTAAGTCTTAATAAAATCGATGCGAGTGGTGTGAACGGGATTGGCCGGAGGGAGGCTTCAGAAGGATGGAATGGGTTGGGAGTTTCCGCATCAAGAACTGCCTATCCGCACCACTTGAATGGTTCACACGGCTTTCACAGGGTTGGATAAGTTGAATGCGTAAAGAATAGGAAGCAGAGGCTTCGTAATGTATACAATGTTACACTGTTACATATGATGTGTGTATTTATGCATAGTAGAGTGCTTCTCTGTTTAATAATGTTTTAAAAGAGAAGGCAACTCGTCAAAATATTTTTCATTTCATTTTCTACAATATTAGTGCTAAAGATGTGTATCTTAAAGCAACAAGCTTAATTTTCTTAAGCAATCCAAAGTTTATGAACTGTTTACAAGTTTTGCTTGCCTTTAAAATACAGGCTATATTGTTCATTATTAACTGCTGCACTTCTTTTGATTATTTTTTATATGCCATGTGTCTTTAAATTATTATGCAACAAACTTACAAAAAGTAACACTTTCAACGTTTTCGTTCAAAAATATTTTAAATAAAAATGAATATTTAGGATATATAAGCGGAAATGGATAAGAGTTATCATCCCTGATAAATAAAAAACATTAATTTAATAGTTGACATTGGGAATTGATAGGTTTAAATTGTTCCGAATTTCTGTAAGTTGTCAGATCAGAATGTATTATTTTTGGGATAAAACAAAAGTTTATAATACCTTTTCGATACCACAACAAAGCACTATCTGAAATTTATGTTTCTAATATATAAAGGCAAATACTAAATAAATCCAAAAGCTTATAATTTAAAAGGAAAGCAACAGAATGCACCCCGTAAAAACTAGAATAAGATGACACCTTTTTTTTAAATATTGCCAATAAAAATCTCACTCTGATAATGATTTTTACTAGCTATGCACCACTTTTTCTATTTCATACTACAATATATACTGAAAGGAGTGAGTCCAAAACTCATTCAATAATGCTTTCCCACTGTCTTGCTCGGAGCACATGAAAAGAGTTGAATGCTAAGTAACACCACGAAATTAACTTTTTTTAAGATGTACCTTAAACCAAGCAAAGACCCAGACCTCCAAATACCCATAGAATGTAATGCACAGTTTCACAACATCACCAAGCAGTAGCTAAAACTTTTATGTATTCAGTTAAGCAGCCAAGCAAATGTAAAGAACTACTACTTAATGCCTTCACTCTTCATACTAAACGAAAGAGAATACGAAAAAGGGAAACCTACTGAATCTTCATCAGTGTAAAGGCTTTTCTGTAAAAGTGAGGTATATTCACACAAGGCGCATTACATGCATACTAACACATGGAGGTAGAAAGGACATCACCATATTATTCTTCAGATCGCATTTACACACATCTCTTCGTCCGAGAGTAAACCTTCCTCTGTTACATGTAGATGTAGTAACATAATATTCCATATAGGAAAATAACGTCTCTTGCACAAACTGAGACAAGAATTCCTTGCAAAGACTTTACTACACATACAGACTCCTTTCTGTGCAAGTAAGGAAAAAGAGTAGCAGAAAGGATATATATTGATTGTTGATCTTAGGTTAGCTCGTAATTCGATGGAGGTAGCAAAAGCAGTCGGTGAGTGAGTTGAATATATATAGAAAAAAGGACGAAAAGTAAAGAGAGAGAGAGAACCCGGTGTTTTTACTAGTTGGGAAACTGTTTTCCCTTGTATTGTGAGTCGTGTGGTGAAAAGAAACAACCATCTGTTTTCATACTTTATCTTCATGCTTTTCCTCTTTTCTAAACTTTGTAAAAAAGTTTTGAAAAAACGAGTTAAACAATCTTCACTCCTTCTACTGATGATGGCTCACTCTCCTCTCTCTTGTGCGCTATGTGTATTATCTTATAACATGTATATTTTGTGTGAGTGAGCCGTGCCAGTTTGATAGATAACTGAAATAATAATAATATTATTACGACCACAGAAGCAAAAGCAATAGCAAACCAACCGTGGCATTATCATCAAGTTTGACGTATACTAACGTTGGTCCTTGTTCTATAATATGTTAGTTGTAATAATAATAGCAAAAATAATACACCAGCGGAGAGAAAAGAGCACCGCGTGAATAGTAATAAAGTAACGACAAATGTGGACCACCTTGTTCCGCATTTCCATCTGCACAAGTTTTTTTTTGGAAAGTGACATGCTAATAAAATCATAATAATAAATAAATAACACAAGGATAAGATATCATCAACATTGTTAACCTACCCGAACTACATGTACACCTTTGGAACATAAGTCAAGTTTGGTGTTGTTCTTTTGTATAGTACATGCTGACCTTTCCCCTTTGTGAAAACATTGACAGAGATCAATCAAAGACAAATATTTATGTGTAATTCTTAAATCACCCTTTTAAAACAAAATACAATGTAAGCAAACGTGACATAAAAAAGCTGTACTCTTTAAATGTATTTACAGTACAGACCTGAATAAAACCGATATCAAATTACCCTTCTTAAGAAGTGTCAAGTGCTCCAGAAAAGGAAGGCTTATAATCATGGAAGCCCACCATTAAAAAACTGGAAATTCAGTTGGAATTGTAATCTCACGTGCTCCGTTCGTTGTACAATGTGTTATTGATGCAAACATAAATTGCATTTTGGATAGCTGGATATTATGAATGAACATTAAAGGAACGAAAACAATAATAAAAACAAGCAATAATCAAAAGCTCCTTTCCCATCCAGTTTTATTGCATTATAAACAGTGAATGAAAATATGTAAACATTTAATGCTCACACCCATTAATAGTGCTTGTCTTTGCATAAGCATATAAAATTTTTAATATCATGTATATGTATACAAGTAAAAAGTTACCAAAATTACTTCATTCTGTGTGTTTGTACTCTACTAGAAGAAGATAAATTATAGAAAGGAAGTTGAAGTTGTTGATGTTTCAAATGCTACTTCCACACTTGTAAAACTATACTGTACGTGTATTATACTTATATAACATATGTATTATTGTGAAAGATATAAAGGCATATAACATGGTTGCTCTTCTTACACGATAAATTGTTTGTTTATGCCCATTTCCACACCGGCTTGTTTTCTATGAAAACTTTGCAGAAAATCCTAGAAAGACATACTACACTTCTGACAAAGTGAGCTAGTGTAATAATATGGATCTTCATTGTGACTGATGATGATAAGAAGTGGATGTATAAAATTGGAATGTATATACATATATCAAGACGTTAGATATATTCACTAATAATAGGTAAAACAGTGTAGAAGTCAATGTTTGTTGGTTTATTCCACTCATCCATGTAACCGTGTGCGTCCAACCAGCCAGGTTGTTTGTATTTCTAATGCTTTACATGCATTGCACCACAAATCAGAAAAATATTTGTCTGCCAAGTCAATCCCATAAATAATACTATGTAGACAAGCTAAGCGTGGACTTCACACTCCATGGTTAACATTCATTATGCCATAAGCAAATCTGCTATAAACATTATAATTCTCAATGAATAACTTGGAACTTTTTTAAAACGAATCTGTGTCAAATCAATTCCAAAATGCATACATTGTTTGGAGATCAAAACGCGTACTACCGTCATCCAGGTACTTACTCGACAGCTTTACAACCTATGGCTGCAGGAATGTCATCCGCAGCATATCCTTACGAGCAATATTCCGCCATGTCCCGTTACAGCCCTTACGCCGCCGACGATTAAAAGGATTCAGTCAATGGGTGGAACAAATACACAGCAACAGCTTTCCGCTCAAACTGCAGCAGCAGCGTTGACACACTCGTCACACTCCATTGGCACCGACCATCATCACCACGTTCCTCATCATCAACATCACCATCAGTCACAGCATCATCAACAACATTCCCATCATAGGGATGTGTCAATGACCTCCAAAAATGTCACTGGTGAGCTATTAAGATTGCATTATGATTGTTTCTTATGAATATCTAATCTGCCGTATCATTCTCACTACAGCTTTGGTAATTAATAAATGCTTAAAATGTATTGTGCAAGTCATCCATGTCCTGTTTCACAGCGTTGGCATATTAAAAATATAGGTATCCCATAATAATTCTAATAGAATCAATATTGATTTTGTTGTTAATTTCTATTTGATTGATACATCTGCGCGATTAGTATTGAGCTACTACGTTTGCATCTTATCATAGATTCATTATCTTAGTAAGTACGTATGTATGTCCTTTTATGTATGATAGTTTAAATGCACATTTTTGCAGTTAAAAAATAATACACAAGATGCATTTTCATTGCCAGCTTAAGTCAGTGAGAAAAATAAGCATTGCAGTATCTGAAACTTACACTCTTAATAGCTTCCAACATAAACAATGTAACTTGAGATTATTATTTTAAGCATGAATGACTGCATAATTTTACTCACACAGAGAGAGGAAGTTAAACCGTTGAGGTTGTTTTTTACGCGCATTACACAGCATATGTCTTTTGAGGAGGGGTATATTTATTTTAGTTCACTTGACTTTTCCCAAATGTCTTTGAGTGTAAATGAGAAGGTTAGCAAAGGTACAGTTTGTTTTTTAAAATATTGGTTTCTTCATTTTTTGTTTTTCATGTTTTCTTTAAAATAGATGAGCAACATCCAATCAGCCGACTACATCACACGTCTGTCTTGACAATGATCGGATCGGGAAATGGTGGGAGTAGTAATGGTAATAACAGTAGTGTACTCCTTGCTGCGGCAGTCAGTAGTAATAACAACAATAACAGCTCTGGAAACCCTTTAGCATCCAGTGGCATCATAAAAAGTGCAATAAAAGCGGAGCCGCTAGACATGAAAGTGGATGAGTCCTGTCACCAAACGGGCCCAACTGCTGGTACAACTGGATCAGCATCAAATAACACATCCTCGACTTCTGCTTCCAAGCAGTCGTCATCCGGTGGACCACCAACAAAAGGTTTTGTAGATCGGTATGAGCAAAGTCACAACACAAAACATTCATCTTCATCCTCTGCTGGAGGAAACAGTAGCAACGCCAACAATAGTAATGGAGGTGGAGGTGATTTGGAGGGATCATCACCCTCCAATATGTCTCCTGCTTCCATGGGCATCTCCTCACCAGTCCTGAGTAATGGGTCACCAGGAAGTACTCCTAATTCGCACTGTCTTATGACAAATAGCCCTTTAGATCCTCACCATCATCAACAACAGCACCATTCTGTTAACCCATTTAGTGTTGACAGCTTGGTGACTTCAAGAGAAAGTCCTACACTGCTCTCTGGCAATCATAATCATCATCCTCATCACCACTCCCATCAAAACAATAATGGCAGTTGTCATGTTGAGAGTAGCGGCTCCCTTCATCCCCACATTCATCACCATCCACATCACCACTCACACCATACTCATCATCCCATGAATTTCTCCAGGGCGCATACACCTTCATCGACAGTTTACAGTGGTGCTGCCGGGTCTGGAGGAGCTGCGGCTCCATACTGCCCAGGTCCACTTCATTATGGACTTCAGCAAGAAGACATTCAAGTTTCGGCAATGACTTCTTGTCTATCCAGTGGGAATCCTAGTGCGGCAGCTGCAGCAGCAGCACATATTGCCATGACCATGACGCAAAGTCCGGGGTCTGCAGCGGCAGCAGTAGCTGCCGCCGCAGTGTCTGCAGATCAGTATTCTCGAACGTGGTATGCAATGGCTAGTGGTGGTGCGAGTGGTGTAGGTAGTGCTAACAGTAACTCTGGAAATAATGCAAATTCTGGTGGTAACAGTTCATCTAGTGGAAACCCTGGTATTATTGAAAACCAACATGGACTTCATGGAAGTCCTACGTATGACAGACACTCTTCAGAATTGTTCTCAGAGCCGGGATCTGGCTCACCATGCCCACCCTCTGCAACGTCACATCATCTTGGATTCCGAAATGCAGCGTCATATCGCTCATACTACGCTAATGAGTGTTCTGCACAAAAATATTAGGTTAAAAAGTTAATTGTTATGTTTAAAAAATGTGATGTAAATAATCGGAAAATGTATAAAATTACGAAAGATCGTATTTGTAGGTTATAAGTAACCCTTTGTAATATTGAGTCGCACGTCACCCCATTACAAAGTTTTTGACATTTTGTGTCGTGGTTTATTGGGATATTCCTGTATTCCCTTGCCACTGACTCAGTTCTCACTCTCACTCTTGTTTGTACGGTTCTACTTATGTATTGCATTAGACACTTATAATAATAATATATGTGTAAAACTATTTAAAATAAAGACTTAAAATGCAGTTTATATTACCTTCGTTAAAGTAGGTACACAATTTTTAATTTTTTCATGTCACGCTCATATTTATACGGATTCACGTTTACTGCAACCTACAACTTTTTCGTGTTCCAAACAGAGCATCTAAACCTAATCAATGTAATGATTAAAAGAATTCATATTAGTGAAAGAGGTATTGTAGATACCTGTATCTGTAGTTTAGTTTAATCAACTTTATCATATAACTTTAACGAATCAAAAATATGAAATTTATATCAAATCTAGCGATTGTTTGTATTTAATTTAAAATCATATCCACCATTCTCAACAACTGCATTATTCAATATTTATAAAAAAAATTCTGCTATTCACAGATCAACATTGTTTAGATTGGCTGTCAAATTGTAAGGAACGCATCATCTAATAAAAATAAATTTTGTCAAATATGTGTAAATTTAAGTTCTACATGAATTGCATTCCTGTATTACTGGTATTGAATCTACTTAACATATTTTAGATAGTATAATATTTGCTTATCTCGTCATAATGTAAATACATAAGAACAAAAAAGGTTGTAAATCCTTTTGTGCGTATACGATGACTACGACTAGGAGTTTAAATTAGAGTAAAAAATGATCATGTAATCAAAAAAACAACAAAAAGGAGAAGTTCAAGGTGTGTATAATAATATTATCATGTATTTATTATCGTTGTTAAAAAGGTTATTATTATCTTTTGTGTGTGGAGATATCCATGTGTCAAAATATTGTTTTATGTACAAAATCAAGTAAATAAATTAATCCTTTTTTCCGTTATTCGTAAAAACAAATAAATAAATGAGTGTTTCTTTTGTTTATAATTTGAGTAAAACTAAGAGCCGAGAGTTCCAATAGTCTGTCTGTTGAATCAGTTGTTGAATTTCACGCCCTCGCCACCATAATATTCCATCACCACCAAAAGCATTTCCCAGAAAACTCCTTTTCTCAGCTTTCTGTTTATTTGTACAATATGCATCAGCATCATCATCATCGTATCATCGGAGTTCTGAAAATTTACCACCACACGCGTAGAAGATAAGCAGCAGTAATGAAGTAACAACTCTATATCAAGGCTTCATTACGTTATGTATGCAATTCGTGAGAGATCTTGTTTATCTTGCTGCTTATCATAATTAAATTATTGTGCATTCATATATTGAGCTGTGCATACAACCAAGTCGGTATAAACAACGTAATGACTTAAATAATCGAAATTATCATTTACAAAATTCATTTTTGATTACACAGTATAACTATTTCGTACCTGGAAATTATTCCAGTTCTTACATCAGACAACGCAACGGTTGGAATCTATCCTGGGGCAATCAGACCATTTTACTTGTTCATCCTACATTTTCATCCATGGTGCTTCCACGGAATATGCTTTTTCGTCCGAAAAATTAAAGCTCCAAGTCTTCCATATAATCGCTCTGAGTAGTCTATTCACGTTTTTTCCTCATGCATGCAGGATGTTCTGTACATTATTTCAGGGTTCGGTCGGTGTTTTCCTGAAATGGTATTTGCTTGAAATTGGTTTTTCCTGTAATGACCTTAGGCTATTTTGCAATTCGGATCTCTTGTTTGTACACTTCGCTGAAATGGCTCATTAATGTGAGAATACATTCAAGCCTTTTTAAGCAGCTGCTGGATATTATATACATTCATCGGAAAATATTACTTGTATTCATCCCACTCTTTTTTTCCATAACACAAATAGAAAAGTTTTCGGGCCAGAGAAAACTTTTTATTGAATTACATTGCTTTTTGCCAAGGTCTGATGGGAAATGCAAGAAATTGCATGTTTTCTCATTACAGTTACAGTTAGATGCTACCAAGAACGGTTAGCAAGAGATCGAAAATCATGCGTACTATAATCAATTCGCCAGCAGATATGTTCGAAGGTACATTTATAATATGTAATGTATGTTCGCAATAACCCATCAGGTTAATATGCTCGCAGGAAAGGTAAATAAGTTGGTGAAAGCCAGAAAGAACCTTTGTTCTCGTTCCTCTCTACAGTTTATACCTACATATGATGTCATTTGAGTCAAATTGCAGTTTTAACAAAAACATATATATCTATCGCTCCTTGACTCTATTACAACGTGAGCAGTCATGTAATAGAGTATGCTTGAAGTCAGCGGAAAGCTGTTTTGATGGCTGTGAAATGGAAACAACTTGAAGGGACAAAAGCGGAGGAACGCTTAGCTAAAATAACGTAATGATGAAATGAGATCCTACGACTAGTGTTGTCTTTGAAAACAAACCAATTCCGATTATTCTACGCTATTGCTTTCTTTCTTCAGCCTCCGGCTTCTTTCTTTTTTTCTAGATGTGAATACCTTATACCTAATATTATGCTTTGTACCTATGTCTTTTCTGACTTCTCTCAGTGGAAGTAAAAGTCAAGAAAATATTTAAACGTGCAAATTGCAAATTGAATGCAGTTTAGTTTAGTCCCGCTGTTTGGTCACTAATAAAAATTGGAGATCTAGATATTTTTAGACAAACTTTTCTGCTTTATACATAGGTACGTTATGTGGTTTTACACGTACCAAATTAGCACTTTTTAGCGACTGAGTTTACAACATCATAATAGCATAAAAACATTAAAATGAGCTGAAAATACATGAAATTCAAAAGCAGTCAGGCATAAACTCACGTTTTTAGATTACTTCATCGCATTTGCAGAGTAGGAGTAATAATGACTTATGTAAATGGGAAACAGCAAGGCAAAGCTAACTCAGAAAAAATGTTGAAACTCACATGAACAAGCCAAGCAACTCTACTTTTGTAGACATTAGCTGTTCCACTAAAAAGTAAGCAATCTGTAGGTAATACCACGGTTGAGCTAGAACAAGGGAAAACTGCCTTGATTTTCCGTCTCAGGAAATCCGTTGTCAGCTGCGTATTTCACATTTTTATAGCATGTTCAACAGCCGTGTTTAGCACGTCATAAAAATGCATTTTCACCCTGAATAATCACGGCAAACTATAATGTACAGATGAAAATGTTGCGAATTTGTGTGGCACAAGGCACAACTTTTTGTTCCGTATATCCGAAGACGGTGAAAGATCTAGATACATGAATACATATGACTCAAATAAATTTCTGTTTTACTAGAATTTCTTCGTGAAGGAATTTCCCTTTGTGTACATTTGCAATTATGATCATTGCCATTGCATATTTCACTCGTTATCCTGATCCAAAGTAATTTGACCTAAGTCCATACTTGCGTTTCTCTGCTCTTATGCATTTTCCAGAAGGCCTGACATTTTGGTGTGAATTTTAAAGATTGAATGAACGCACAAGACGTATCGTAGCTCGTAAAAGCCATCCAAACTGGATGTAATTCTCTTTAACATCCCAGTCATCATCGTGATCATCATCAGCAACACATCGCCGTCTTTATTTGAGTGAAGCACGCCCTCCGCACACTACTTTGTTGTAAGCTGTAAACATTCATCATTTTTCCTTTCTGCTGCTCCATCCACTTCCTTGCGCTATTTTCTGGCTATTATTAGTCACTACTGACACTACAAGAGATGTTATAAACTGCCGTTGTTGCTTGTTTCTGCTACTGAACTCAACTGCCTACTGATGGTGATCAAGATGATGCGATGAGGCTGACGGCTTACAAGAAATCCCGAAGTGGCTTATGCACAAGAATTTCCCCCATCTCGCTCCTTTTTTTTCGAGAACATCTTTAAAGCTTTCTTAGTTGTGCTTGATGATGGTAAAAATTGAAGCATATGCCGATAACCATCTTATTTCCTTTCTTTTGGTTGATCCTGATGATATAATGCATATGTATGTAGTACATACGTACATTACAACGTATGATACAACTGCAAAATGTTTTGGAATATTTTGCTCATTTGCTGCAGTATGGTAATACAAATAGGCATTCGGCCTAACCTCTCTAAGCTCTGCGCTTGACTTTTTTAAGTAGTTTGTTTGTAAAATTTAGAAAATAGAATTCAAAGGCCATCAGTGGAATCCTAAAGTTGAGTTTGGATTTGGATCGTTCTTAAATGCAATGCAATGTTTGTCAATTATTGGTAGGGTAGATTAGCCATTATTGCTGGAAATTATGATAAAAATAGTGGTGAGTGGCATTTTCTAAATTCTTCAAGAATTTATTGGCCTTTCATAAGTGCTAATTCTATTTTAAGCAAGTTAATACTTAATTCATTTCTGCTTGGTCTGAAGCTATTACACAAGGTGTTAGCTGCAATTCATGCAATAAATTTCAATGACGGATTAAGTTCGATTCTGTAAAGCAATTACATGAATACTATTTTTGTAAAGAATTTAAAGTAATCGTAAGAACGCTTATTCAATTTGTATTCTTTTGGACAATACATTGTGAAAGGACACAGGGCGACGTGATAATGAAGTAGGATAAGAAGACTATCAACAAAAACCACAGTTGAATGATGCATGGTGTGTAACATTGTACTAACTTGTCAGCTAAGCGTTATATGTCCAAAGCGTGACAGCCTGTCATTGTTAACCTAAAAAGAACAATTTTTCACCACTTCCACAGTTTATTGTATGATGAGTAATGTAAGAGTTTAGAATGCAGCAAGGTGAGTCTACTGACAAATTTATAGACACGTAGCATTGGGCATTTTAAATTTATTTAATGGTTTACTATGCTGTGGACTTAAACTTTTAGAGGGGGTTCTCCCAAATTATTATTACGACTGTCCAGTGTGCAGTTAGCAACAGCAAACATGCAGAAGAACCAACCTCACATTTTATGTACAGCATTGCACACAATTTTTTATGGTTTTGTGTGGACATGCGGTATGGTTGGTGAATGAAAGACTTTTGAGTGAATGAATGCATGAATGAAAGCTTTATTCTTTTCATTGAAGCTAACCAAGTACGGGCGAATGGGTAAATATCATCCCCTACATGCATTTGTTCATACAGCACGTTAAACACTTGAAAATCTCCAGAGGTGATGTGTTCATGATGATGAGCTAGGCCAAAATACTAAGTGAACAACAACAGGCAAAGCATTATTGTCCAAAACCCTGGAAAACTGGCCCTTTTGAAATAAATTTAGCGTGATAGCTTAGCCAAGCCCACCCACGGGACGTATACAAGAGAGCAAAACACACAAGATAAAGCTGTAAGGGCAAAAAGCGATTTTCAACAACCGCTCTACACCTTGTCTCACTAAAATGGAGAACAACCATGCACCCTTCATGCACATGGAAGGGAAAATTGAGTTGACTAACTCACAAGTCATGGGGATGATGTAAAAATTGAGATGAACTTTCTCATGCTGACCACGATAAAGTTGGCTGTGGTAGACAGCGAGGCATCATGTCAATATTCCCTTACTTGAATAACATTGTTAACAAGATGGCTTGCTTTACTCATCTTTGCATTTGTGTTTAGTATTACAAACAACAAGCATGGATCATAATACAATGCATTTTCTGCTACTACATTAATGGTGACCTTACTTTAATTCAAGCTAATCAAAAGGAAATACAGAACCTACTACAGAATCATGTTCCGTCGATGTTTCATGTTGGCAAAATTTATGGGTCAAAGAAATCTAATGAAAATCTACCTTAATTTGTATTTAAAATTTATACTTTCTACAAATTTGTATTTTATCAAAACTTCAAATTCAAAGTTTGACTGCTACACACAAGTATTATGTATTAGGAGTACTGCGTCGTCGGTCCACATAGTTCTCCATATTTTGCGTACAAGTGTGAACATTTACAGAAGAAATCTTCCATATCTGGTTACCACCATTCACACTTCAGCAACACCAATATGTCCACATTGAGCCACCATCGATGCTCTAAAATATTGGACTGTTAAGTTATGAATGAGCCTCATTAGTTACATTGCATGCTCTGCTAAGAGTTTAACGAAGCATGCACATGTACATTGTAAAATTCATAGGCTCAACGCAATAAGGTGCAGTATTATGCATGATATATAGATTATAGATCTAATCATACAAGATTGCATTGGTTTTACACTTAAAAATCGACAAAAACGAGGGAAGATTTCTGTGAAGAGGGTCAACTGGAAGGAATGCTTACAAATGTTAATTTTGTTATATATTTATTCCACAACAGACCTTTACAAAGTTACAGTGTACAGTTACAGTGTTATATGTACATACGTGTACAAAATCGTGGTAAAATATCCTTAGAAATCAAAAGCTTGATGGGACACATTGCTTATTAACGTAAACGTAATATTTCAGGCTTAACTTGAAGCGTTGCATTGAGTTGAGACTACGTTTTTATAGATTGCTCTTAAAACAATAAACATTCATACCTCAAACACGGAAATTAATGGGAACATCAATTTCTAATTACCTCCTTGTATACACAGAACATGAATTTTAGAGATTTTCAATCGCATCGTATTTCTTATATAGATTAAAGTTTATTTGAACTCTGGGTCATACTAAAAGGCCTGTCTCTTGATTCCCAGACTAGGAGCATTACTTCACATTTCTTTATTTTTTGCATACAAAAAGAGATGTTGAGAAGTCGAGCAATACTGTACGGGGAGTGAGGAAAAGGAAAATGACAAATGATAGTGGCATCGCCATTGTAGCAAAGTTCGAAAAATAAAATGTCTAAGCACACACTTCACTTCTAAAAATCCAAATTTTAAGTGAACAGGACAGCTGCTAACGTGGCTTTTTTCGTACAACGTCTTTTCCATTTTACTTCATCAATTTCCAGCAACTATTGCAAGTATGCATGAGTGCAACACAGTAGTTTACAACTTTCCGAATTCTTTTTTTCCTCAAGAGAGCTTACTATCCCATTCACTCACTTGCTTCTCCTCTCTTTTCCAACCAAATTTTTCATCTTGATCCTTTTTTTCTTCGTTCAAAGTAAAGTATCATCAGAGGAGCGAAAAAAGAGCAATATGCCAATCCCAATCTATTTCAAAGATTTCAACCTTTAGCCTTTTGGTCATATAACGTTTTACACGCTTATATATGTACCGTATATACGAAACTCCCATGCAGAAAAAAATATTTCGACGTGTGAAGTCACGTCTTGGTTGGTATATAAGAGTCTGTTACCTTCTTCTAATTCCATACATATCTTGAAGATACTCTGGGAATCCCTCTACTTGCTCATCTTGTGGCAAGATAAATGAGATGCGATGATCCAGAAGGAAAATAAGTATACAAAAATGAAAAAGTGCAGTAAAAAGCCTGATTTCACGAGAAGCGTGTATAATATGATGTTACAATCAACATCAAAAAATTCTAGCTAAACCTTTCTCTTTTTGTTTAAACACTCTGGTTTTTGCTGAAAACATCTCATAGTAAAGTACGAAATGTTAAATGTTTAAATAAAAGATAGTTTATAATAAAAAAGGAGCTACTAGCGTGGTGGTCTTTCCTTGTCAAACATGATTTCAATTGCAACATTTATAAATCCTTATGTAACGCTTTGGGAGGCATGTGAACTTCAAGAAGGACCTCACCCGTTTAATGTAGTAATTCCTAGCTTACTACTGGGAACATCTTTAAAGTTACAGCAAACATTGCATTCAATCTCTTTATATGAATTGTAATTGGTTTAAAAAGGATTTTCGTAAAACGATACACGAGTACAATAATAGAAACACCGGATGGGATACGTATGAGAATTACCACTGTCATCTGGACATGAGAATACACGCAATTCATTAGATGATGTAGAAATGGGAAAGGATTATAAATTTCTTGATATGATATCATGATGACACATTATTCGTTTGAAACTCTTTTATTCATGTAATAATAAGCAAGTTCCGTTAGGTATTCTCTTGTATATAACTAATCGCTATTATAATCCTGATTCTTTAACAATAAGTTAATTCCATAAAAATCAAAGTTACATGTAAAGCTTACAAAGAAACTGCCCACACGATTAGAAGTTTAAAAAGGAAGCATGTTTTAACAATGCGCATGGTGCATTCATTACATCTTCTTGTTTTGTACCTTGCTAAGTTCTACTTTTCCCCAAAAACGTCATCACTACCATCATCCTTATCGTCAAGAAGAGTAAGCAAAAAATGTCACACACTTGTCACTTTTGTCACACATCTTCGTATGAGCCATCTCACATCGTCAAATAGGACAACCATTCATTTTCTAAAATAATATGGTTTACATCATACCAACTCTCTTGTACAATCTTATGTAGAATAACAATCGTGAGTATTTTTCTTGATAATGTTTAGTGACAAAAAGTTTTGTCTGTTATATATCAAATTTAACATGTTGTTTCAGGGCCAGTGGGGGAGTCTCTTAAAATTTTGGCTGACAACATTATGGAAATCTTCCAATATCAATATTTACTACTTGTTCAAAATTCATGTTCATCTCTCAAATAACAACTTTGCATGAACTTGCCACAGGTACGATGTGGTCACTGAAATTGTAGCAAATTTCATTCAATGATGTTTATTTACAAGAATGTTATCAGAAGAAATGCATGTTACCAAATGCTTTCACTAAAGACATTATAATGGATATGCGAGCTTGATCAACAACGCATTTCTCCAGTATAACCCCGAGTATTTGTAATGCGTTAATAACAGTCAACAAATTAAAGCCCATATCAGATATGCATTATGTACCTATATAATGCATACGGTTTAAGAGTAGTAGTAGTGTGCATTGGCCAAATAAACAAACACAAATTATCAGTCAATTCACACCACTAATAATCGTGTAAACAACTTTTGTTTGCTTAAATAACGCACTGGGCTGAACCCAAAAAGAGCCCTTGAAAATTTCAGCATTCATCTCACTTTGATATTTATTAGAAGGAGGCAACGAAACTTCCACACAGAGACAGTATTTAGTTTGTTTTAACAATACCCTCATCAGCCCCCGTGCTGTGATGTGTGCTTACTTTAGCCCATGAAATGATTTTTGGGCATATAATGTACATTACAAAGCTTACAAGTAATCTTGTCGATGTAGACGCAATGTAAATAAGCACCTAATGCAATATGCACTCTGACAATTGTATATGGCAAGGTACGCATAAAAAGTCACTTTATGGATGTTTTTAACAGTAGTATGATGATGATACATACATATATCTTGCTAAGGTTAAAAAATGAACATTTCCCTCTGGTCTCAAGCCGAAACGGAGTCTTCATACATTATTTTTTAGTTTATTTTATCTCATAATATGGCATGTATGCGTGTACGGCCTCTGTGTTTAAACAGTAAATAAGAGTCACGCTAAGTTGACTTGTCCAAACATCTTATATTGCAAGTTAAACATGCTGGTTGCAAAAAGACAACTTTTAAAGAAACAATCCACAAATTCATAAACATTCCAAGTGATACATAATATTATAGAACAACAAAAATGGTGTGAGTAGACGTATTACTCATTTTCGTATCATCACACGATCCCACTCTATCTGTGGACCATGCTGCTATGCGCTTTGGTGGCAGAGAGATGACGTGTGTTTGTGTAGTATACTTACAACATTGACTTCAACCTCATGAAGACACCACCAAGTTATAATGGATGTTTAAATGCCAAAAACATGATTAGCCTGTCACTTTGGCTTCCTGTTTGCAAATTGCCTGTTTGTTTATTATTGGAACAGGCGAAATTACTTTTCCTGTCACTTCTTTAAATGCTGGAGATAAATATTTTTAAAACCTCATTTATAACCAATTGCACAAATACCAATCAAGATAATATACATTCATACACTTTTAAATTAATTTGAGACATTCTTCGTAGTCTATTGCTTACATGGCTATTTGGTAATGTAATATTAATTAATACGACCAGCGGAAACATTTTTAATTAAGTAATTTTTTAAAGAACGTGATTGCTGGTAATCTCAATACTGTAATGTACAAAATAAGTTATATTATGATTCACCTAAGTCAAAATTAAAAATTTCTTTAGTGTACAGCTAACATCTCATCTTTCCTTCATCGAAATACTCAAGGACCGTAGAAGATTAAAATAGATCAGTGGGAAGGAAAAAGGGTAATAATGATTTTCTAACGTGTTTGCAACTTCCTCTCTCTTCTTTTTAACCAAGAGTTGCATCCAAAGCGAAAAGCGAGGAAAGCATTTGGAGAGCTGAAGACAAACGAGTGTCAAAAAATGTTCATTTAGCATGAGCATGAGCATCGCATACATATCGTCTTCATAACTGCCTATAAACATATGCCTTTGCGATTTCTCCTGCATATGAGCTTTAGCCTAAGAGATTCTATCATTCCGACAAGATAATTTCGACGGTTAGTATGATGATCATCTATTCAATCTTTATACAAAATTTACCAGTCTTTCTCCATTCTTTACAAGAAATGAGTACAGGCTCATCTATGAAAGCAAAGAAGAAGAAATACAAAACTTGTACAGTAACGTGTATGCAATGCAGAACACGTATACATTAGGTATGTATGTACCTATTCGTCCTGAATCAGCATTTAAAAAAATTACTTCACACCAACACACTTATTTTTATCAACATCACCATCGCCTATTTGCTTTTTATGAATAGTTCTGTGTTCTCTCTCTCAGTCCCTCTCTTAATATCAATGAAAACTCACACAAAAAGGTGCTTATGACGCGTTGCGTTAAACTCTACTCATCTTACACATCGTACATATCATCATCGCGTATCATCTTTTCTCTCTTGAACGTTATTTATCTTTGTCGTCCTCTTTTCTACTTGTCTTTAAAAAAAGAGTTACCTGCCTTTATTCATAAAATACGTATTTTGATGTTTTATAAGGTACGTATAAACTATCTATGTACAATCACGTTGGTTCTCAGTTTTTATAAGGGTATATACACAAGAAAAGAACAAATTATGGACCGCTATCTTTCCTCACTAATGTATCTTTCTTTAAGACTTATACGTTTTTTTAGTTGTGGGTATCATATTGCTTCTTGACGAGATACCGAATCCGAAGTAATGTTTAAGAATGTCATTTCTTCTCCATTCGTGTGAGTTTGTGCTGGTACAAAAGTCGAACATTACAGATGAGCGATTTGCTTTTGCGGTGGTAGAAGAGCAAACCCATTTCTCTAAGTAGAAATCCCTCATTTGTCGTGGAACGCCTTATATATTCAAGAATTATTACCGTAAAGGCTTCGATTTCACTTCAGCTCTGTATGTCTCCTGCTCGTCATCATAATCATCAGTACTCGTACAAAAAAAAACTTGCAACGTCGAGCGAAACGATGAGAACTCGCTTGTCATCGTAATCATCATTATCATCCTCATTAAATGAGCTCCGTCCTGCATGAATGAGTGGGTAAAAGGAAATGGTAGTAAAATCACGTTTGCAGTTCAAAGCAAATGAATAAAATAAAGCATAATGATATTCTTCCCATTTATTTCAACATGATCTGTTGGTTACTTGACTTAAAGCTTACGCATTATTGTCCATACAACATTAATTAATTACCGAAAGAATAAATACAGCCAGGAGTGTAAAATAATATGAATCAAACTTTCCAAATCAGCCAGCCATTCACTCCAAAAATCAACTAAAATTACAATGAGCACAGTATCATCGAAATATTGCTAATTTTATGTATCAAGCTGCTTACATTCTGTTAAATTCACTGCACCAAGCTGCATTGTCTACATATTCAAATATTATTGCAATACATACGAAGACAGTTCAATTAATACTGCATATGCTTATGCTTATGTAAGATGACTTTGCATGCATGGTGCAAAGATGTCTTTTACTGACTCATAAAAAACAAAAGGAAATCAGCCAGCAGTCATCAGTAAAAAACCCTTGGATTATTCATAAAAGAGATAATGAAAATTCTAAAGGGAAAGGATTAAGTATGTGATGACGAGATCGTCTTGTATACCACCATTTCCTAACAAAAAATACGAAGAATATGGTTTACTTGCTGACAACATGCATTGCAGCCTCTGAGGAAAAGACGTAGGAAATTTTTTACTGTGACTTTTCCTCAGCTTGCTCCTAGTCACCCTTTCTCTGGTGTCAGCAAGTACAAAAGTACATTATAACTATATGTTGAACAGAGCAATTTAAACATTTGCTTATTTGTGTACACAAAAAATCCCCTTGTATCATCGTCACCATCCAACTATATGATCCGTAAGTATAAGCGTGTGCACCTCAGAGATTTGCGGTTAGGCACACGCGTAATGCACAAAGTCAAATAGTTTTATTATCCGATTAACAAAATTACATTTTAATAACAAAGGCATTCACATATTATCATGCTTAAGTGCAACATTTGAAAATTTAAATTACAACGAAACACTTCCGGAGATGAAGCACTTGGAGGAATGCAAATTAACTGGGGACTAGGACTGCTGCCTATACAGAAACGCTTTTAAAATAGACTTGCACTGAATCTTATTTATACATAAGAATTGCGTTCCATTTAAATACAAATTAATATGTCACGGTATGAATTTTAAAACGTAGTAAACTATATTGACTATATGTATTTTATAAAAAGCCTCCATTGTTTTCTCGCACACTTCCGCCGTAATCTTCGACTTTCCATTCATTTCACAGCTTGAAACAAAAGAGGGTGAAAATGCTTTTGGATTCTGAATCAGCTACAAAAAACCGCTCATCTCGTTTTACTTTTTTACGGTTGTACTTTGTATTACAGGATAACGTTTTACACGTTCATTTACAAAGTTTAATACTCCATCCTTCCGGCGTGGTCCTACTGGTAAAGGAAATGTAAAACAGGAACAAATGACACTATTTAAAACACATAAATGTCATCCTTCATAAAGTCTTGCGTTTTACTTGTATCCAAGCGAAAAATTTATTGAGGTTGGTTTTTACCCGAACCTTTTCTTTTAGCTTCTTTGAGTATTGTTACAAAACATTGAAATTTTAAAGACTTGGCAGAGGTCAGCTTACTTATAAAGTAGTAGCAAAAGCAAACTAATCGGTCCATACATACCCACCTCGCTCTCTCTCTCTCTCTTATTCATGCACAAAAACCAAAACCTACGCTCAGGTTTCAATACATCTGCAACGTTTACGTTAAATCGATAATGGAAGTAAAAGAAAAGCAAACAATGGTCCTATTCATTCATGCACACAGGAAAGTACATAAATATGTGTACACTAGATGAAGTAAAACTTGGAGCTTTTCCTTTCATTCATAATTTTTGTGTGTTTAAATCTGAATAAAATATATATAATACATATGTATAGGTAAATAGTAGGATCAGAGACCTACAACTGTGAGTCAGCAAGCTGTCAACGTCAGAAAGCTAAGCCAAGCCACAAGAGATCCTGTATTGAACTGAGAGTTCACTCAAGAAGGGTACTTAAAGTGAGCATTCGTGTCTTAAAACCGTCATCATCATAATCATCAGAACCTAAAGTTGCGAGAAAGGAAGTCGCCAGCTCGTCTAGCAAAATCTACAAAACAGTTTTTCGAGTGTCAGCTTTATCGTCATCATCTTCAAGAGAAATTCCTTCTGTTCCTGTTGTACAAAATACACACATTATTTTTAAAATTTCAACTACTTTACGCTATTGAATAGAATTTTATGTATATCTTGAATATACCTTACTTGGCTGGTGCAATAAAACGGAAAATGGTATTATTCTTGGATGGTCAAACAGAAAGGACACTTGAAGGGCCTAAGACGTGATTATAATGTTTGGTTGAAGAATAATTGTATAAGGAAAATGTGTGAATGAGGGTGATGTGGTGGCGTGGCATGGTAAATGTTTTGTATGCTTAATTTAAGTTGAATACATGTGTATAGTAAGGAGATGTTCTGCTGTTTCTTCAATATTGCTTGTAAATTTTTTCCCTACATTTTATAATCTTTATTCTTTCACTTCCCCAAGTCCCACTTGAGTCAGATTGCAAGTGTGCAAGTCATTTCGTTAAGTAAACAAATTTGAAGTCTAAATGAAACCAAACAAGGCAATTGAGTGGGGAAGACGGACTGTTGAAATCTTTTATTAGTTTTGTCATGAATGAACAAGAAACACATCCCACATATGCACATGTGTGTAGATTTTTACCTCACTACGTTTCCAACCAACCTTTAAGATCTACCTTTTTAGATGGTGATTTCAACACTTGCTTTAGAACAAGATGAGAAAATTACTTTTTACTTCCTTACATGAAGATTTGCTGTATTTGATTGCAGTAAAGACCAGCTAGTTAAAGGATTGCTATGTAAGTATGAGGTGTACGTGTGATATCCTATATGACTTGTTTTTCTTCAGAAGAAATAACCCTCTAATTGGAATTCAAGTGCCTTACTCAAGGCTTATCTGAATTCCAACTCGTACAGTATAAATAGTGACGGGCAATATTACATACTTACAAAGATCACAACTTTTTGTTATCATATACATGGCTCACACTCGTAATACATCACGAGCCTTCCGTTGGCAGAGAGGAAGTTTTGGCAAAATTAATTAGTTCGGTTTCTTTGAAAAATATTCCGGAAATTGCTACAAGTTATCTCTTAATACTGGTCTGGTGGCTTTTTAATCCCTTGTTCCGCTCGGTTGATGTTGCGGTATCTGGTCCCTGGAAAAGAATGATGTCACTCAAGGGTTAATCCTTTAAATCCTGACTGTGTTTTTTGACAGAACTATAAAAAGAATGTCTTTTACATACACCAATGTTGCATGAATTTCTCCGAGCCAGACTGCAGCTGGGAGAGCTAAAGCTAGCTTGAATCACAATCCAGAGTATTACCACATTTATGCAGAAGGGCAAGAATTCCA
The DNA here is from genome assembly GCA_027744375.1 of Orchesellides sinensis. Lineage (NCBI taxonomy): Eukaryota > Metazoa > Arthropoda > Collembola > Entomobryomorpha > Orchesellidae > Orchesellides > Orchesellides sinensis. The sequence continues at coordinate 7,046 of JAHZNG010005066.1, read as the reverse complement.
CTTTCCCTTTACAATTGTAGCCATTGCGAGGAATTATTGGGGTATTTATCTCATTTAACGATTTGAGTACATCAGAGCTGACAATTTGCCCATGAGTTAATAGCCAAAATAGATTATTTTTTCAAAATGTATGCTCTCAAGTAGCATTTCTTGTAAACACGATTACATGGCACAAAGGCACATGCAGATAATATAGCTTAAGAAAATAATTTCTAGCATCTCAAATTATCACAAATGGAAAAATAAATACGGATATAATGATAATGTGTAGACAGAAGCCGTGGGTAAATCCGGTAGCAGTTGTGGGGTTTACGAACGAATTAAAAAGAAAAATAGGATGTACATAATCATCCTTTCATTTACAATGAGCGACTGTGTAAGACGTTCTAACACTTGTTATCTTCAATTATGTCTTGTGTAAAATGTATATTCATGTGAAATATGCCAGACAGCTTGGCACCATCGTAGTCGCATACACAATGTGGCTAACTACTTCATGATTCTCACGTTATTCATTTATCGTCTTTTGTCGACCAAACCACAGACATGGACAATGAGCATTATTGTTATTATTACTGAAGAAAGAATGAGCAAAGAAAAGCTGACAGGTTGTTGCATCTTGTATGGCATGGAGTTGTATTGTTACCACCTTTTCAACGGTATCAGGTGCACCATAAGGAAATACCTGTAGTATGTTTGTGCATATGGAAAAGGTAACGAACTTTTACACTTAACTCAAGTGCTTCATGGAGAAGAGAGGGCAAAGTGTTCCAGAAGACAAGGAAAATTTGGCTCCTGAATGTCTGAGCTGTCCAACAATAAGTGAAATGCTTAATATGATAATTTCACGTCCCTCCCACATCACTAACATTCCCTATTGACATGAGACTTGAGTGAAACTGATGGGTTGAATGACTGAATTTTTAGGTATTTTACTCCCAAGCTAAGTCCTTTAAAATTCAAATACTATATATGCAATGCACAAAAACTGCTGTTATCCATCAGTCCATCATTTTAGTCAAAACTCCCTTGAATGTATGGTCAAACAAAATACAAGTTATGGAATGTACCCATCTTTTGTAGAAAACAATGGTTTTACTAAAGCAGTGTCTACAGGTATGAAAAAAAAACTCCTGAATTAATCGTGGATTAAACCGACTAAATTATTTCTTTCACTAAAATATGCCCATTTCTCAATAATTACTAATGAAAGTAAATCAAACCAGGTTTGTTAACAAGCATTCATTGCCTCCGTCACTTTATCAAAATTATGCAACATGACAATTCACAAATTTAAAAAACTATCCAGTCATAAGGATACGAGTATTATCATTATAATGTACCAATATTGTTTCAAGTTGGCAGGTTGATGACAAATTCAGATACGTACATACATAATATGAAAAAATAGATGTCATATTAACCTATGGATTATTGGTTCGATCATGTATCTTTATACTATTTTCTTATCAATAAAAACGATTTGAGTATTTTGAGTTATCTAACAAACAAAAAATACGAATTCAGCATAGATATGGACAGCATAGATGCATCCAAAAACCGTTATTTTGCATTAAGACAATTCCCGTAACTCAATTTCGTGCGCAAGCCGAAGAAGTTTTCAGATTACATGGACGCTTTTATTGTAGACAAAGTACACTTTTGTATTATTTAATAAATTTGAAATCATGTATAAAAGAAAACTTGTTTCCGCTTTTCTGTTTGCAACTTACCTCGCACATTTTGTAACTGCAAATGGCATTTTGTATCCACAAGACTCTGAGACACGAGAAAGAAATCGGAAGTTTGGATGGCATCTGGAACTTTAGAATCGCTCCTAGAAATGACCCGGAGTTGGGTTTCCGGGAAGAGTGGTTCAAGCAATCTCTGGCCAATGTAAGTAAAAAAATCTTTTTGAATTAGCACCTCATTTTATTCCAACGGTCATTAGAGTTTTCCTGATAAATTAGACAGGAGATGTTATTCAAATGCCCGTACCTTCAAGTTACAATGATGTCACTCAAAGCAAAGAAATCCGGGATCACGTAGGATGGGCTTGGTACGACAACGAATTCTGGGTACCAAATGCGTGGGTTTTGGGAATTCAAAGAATTTTCTTACGATTTGGAAGTTTCAATTATCATGCAATTGTGGTAAATCAAACGCATGCATTTGATAATGCTTATAATGATTCTCATTCTGTTTTATGGAAAATATCGATTTTGGGTTTAACAAAAAATTTGAACAATAGTGGATCAACGGTGTAAAAATAGTTGAACATTTCGGAGGACATCTACCATTCTTAGCGAAAGTTAGATCAACAATATTATTAACTCAGCAAACGAATCGGATAACTGGCAGTAAATAACACGTTAACGCAGGATACAGTTCCATAGGATCTGTGGTTTATCAAACAGCATCAAGGTCAAGGCGTGTGGGGTGATCAAGAATTACGATTGCATTCACGTATGATCTTAACAAATATAAAATTATACTCTTTCTAGGTACCCACCAATCAACTTCACATTAAACTATGCATTTGACTTTTTTAACTATGCTGGTATCCACCGACCTGTATATCTCTATACAACTCCTGTAAACTACATTGACGATATTGTTGCAGTGATGATCCCTCCTACAGTCTGGGACTTAAGGGATACTATATGTATCTGTATAAACGTACTTAAGACTTCAACACATAACAGCAAATTAAGTCTTTGATTCAATAGAAAGTTTCAAATTCTATTCTTTATCGTAGTTATACCGCATACCGTTATTCCGGTACTGCGAGGAGCAGCTCTTCCTCCACAACTGCCCTCTGAAAGGTTTTTCCCTCAGTCACTCGACCAAACAGAAATGCCTCCGTAGTAAATCTCTTTCCAATGCATAGATGTAGAGATACGATGCAGATATATTTGAAAGTTTCATGGCTCAAGAACCAGATTTAAACTATTTCCTGCATATATAACCTGTTTCTTAGTACTGTACTAAAAAGTTACCTTTCCGTGAAAAGAAATGAATTAAAAATATCAATATTTTTCAAAACCCCTTCCTCTATCTTTCATACATGTATTATTGAAAGTTTGAAAGAAGCTAAGTCAAAGGAAATTAGATTCTAACTAAATCACAAAATTTTCAATTTTGCGTTTGTAAAATCATAAAATGGCTTCGTTTAGGAAAACCTACAGAGTTGTACTCTTGATACTAGTATGATAATGACAAGGTACAGTCTAAAGAACATAAAGCGTACTAATCCAATAGTGTTCAGTGAAAAGCTCAGTAAAAACCGGATATTTGAACCAGTGCAGTGAAAAAACTCGGGTAAAAAAATATTCTTGGCTTGGCATAGTTCAGAAAATACATGAGTGATCCTTTTTATGTTAAAAGCATGCCAGAAGCTTGTCATATTACCCAAAAATATTTGAGGCTGGTTTGTCAGTTTCCAAACAGATTTGCAAATATCACGACCTCTCTCAATCAACATAGTATAATAGGCAGAAATAACTAACCGAGTTATTTTCCTGTAGTTGTTTCTGTTGTGTGTGTGAAAGCTTCCTGTTGTGAAGCTCAGCACAGAAAGTCTTTATTTTAAATTTGGCTTCACAATAATGGCTCTTTGTACTTCAAAGGTTTCTTCAGATTTACCAGAATATTTTGGAATTACGGAGGAAGAGTTTTCAAAAAATTTAACACAGTGGAGGCAACCAACTGTTGATTTTGAAACGTTAGTCATTTCAGAGACGGTTGATCCAGGAACGTTTTGTAAGAACTCTTTGGTTGTGCCTATTGTCACATCGTCAGTGTTTGTTCTGCACGGACCTGCAACAGAAGCTGCAACCTCAGTAAGAACGTAATGTTGTTTTTACTAAAAGTTTTATACATGTACATAGCTGTATAAACTGCATGCTTTAAGACTGATTTTTTTGCAACAATCAACAAAACAAGCACCCCAAATAAAATTGCTCGGAACAGCAAATATGGCTTTATGAATTTTGTTTCTAGTAGACGAGTTGACCTATATTATTGAATGCTGGGCTATTCCTAGGGGTTCCACTATGGCCGATGTGGTAATCCAACCAGAAATGTTTTTGAGCAATGTATGGCGCAGCTAGACGGGGCAAAATATGGTAAGATTTATTGGAAACTTGAATGTCGCATGCATTGAACTTCCGGTATTTAATGCATTCCTTAAATGAGACTTCCAGCTTAAATTCTGTAAATTTTAAAAATTTACTCCAATCATATAATTTTTTAGCATTAGCCTTCTCTGCTGGCGTGGCTGGAGTTGCAGCAATTGTGCAAACCTTGAAACAAGATGATCACGTCATTTACGTCCAGTGCACCAATGGAGACAGCGACTGGCTCTTCCGGAACAAATGGAAGGACTTTGGAATTCAAGTGCAATTTATTTACAGCAGTGCATGTGAGAGCATTTTGCCACTTATCAGAGACAACACTAAGGTAGGTTTAGGAAAGTCTTGAACACATGTAGCCACAATATTTCACACACACACATGTATACACTTTACCTTGAAACAGCTGCTGAAAAAATGATCTTGTTTTATGTTCTTAACGAGCACCAAGCGTCTTCACGTCACATTTCCTCATGCACTGTAAAAGTGCCAAGTTTATTTTAGCAAATATATAAAAATTTGCAATGTTCAAAATACATACAACAGACACATTTTTACATGGTAGCCGTCTTGCATGTGTGCGTTTTAAAACATAGCCTAAGGATGCAAATCCAGTTTAAATCATTTCTATGACTCATCGAATTGTAACCACCATGAAAATAGTAATTTTTGCCCTAGTTTCCTGGCACAGTAGGTCTGATTTCTTTTTACATCGTACATCACATGAGTTGTATGCAAATAGGTACATAGAGTAAGAACAACTCAACACTTCATATGTAAGCGTAATATATTAAGCCAACTTTAAGCATCTTACACCCACGCAAGCTCAAGAGATTTAAAAGGGAAACTTGAAACTTAATTTTTTTTAAGATTTCCCAAAAGGAAACGTAATGTCATCCTTAATATATCTTGAGACAGTTGTGGTTATTATTGTCGCGAGACCATGCATGCAATGTCGGATTTTTATATAAAAATCGTATCAATAAGTTTATCATTCTGTTACAGATGCTATGGCTAGAATCGCCAGCAAATCCAACTTTAGATATTGTAGACATAGGAAGACTTGCAGACGCAGTGCATGCCGTACGGAAAGACATAATTATAGCTGTAGATAACACTTTTTTGACACCGGTACTTCAGAGACCGTTGGAATTGGGTGCTGACGTCGTTGTTTATTCCTGCACCAAGTATTTGTGTGGTATGACTGTTTTTATTCAATAAAAAGTTTCTATTTCAATCGAATTGTATAATTGGCACAATCAACAAAAATTAAGAGAATGATACCAACCAACATTAACAAGTAAAAAACGGACGTGATCTCTTTTGTAGGACACGCAGATGTGACTATGGGGGCTGTTACCACAAACTGTGAAGACTTGTATAAGAAGATGCAGGAAAATCAAATATGTATGGGGGCGCATAGGAAATACTGATAAGTGTATAGCTTCTAAAATTTTGTAATATCAGTAAATGAATGATGGAAAATTATTTAGGCATGGGAGGAATTCCTTCGCCTTTTGATTGCTACTTAATGCTCAGGAGTCTCAAGACATTGCCAATGAGAATGCACAAGCATTTTACTAATGCAATGAAAATTGCTCATTTTTTGGAAGGCCATCCTTGTGTTCAGTCTGTTCGTCATCCAGGTAATGAAACAAATCGACATTGAAGATTAAAATTCAATTATTGTCAAACTCTTATGTAAAATGTTTTATACTCTCATGTTTTTAGGCTTGAAATCTCATCCGCATCACCGTTTAGCACTTAAGCAGCAATTTGGCCACTCTGGAATGGTTGGCTTTTTCATCAAAGGAGATCTACGGGAATCTGCAGCTTTTATAGACTCACTTCAAGTTTTCAGGAAGGCACCATCTTTGGGATCCGACGTGAGCATTGCAAGCATTCCGTAAGTACTTATATACAGAACAGAGCAAGTTTAGTACGAAGTGTATTGGGGCAAGGAAGAAAAAGTTCACGGTGAACCACTGTAGGTGGATCTTATTTCTGATCTTTGGCTAGCCGTCAAAAGTTTTTACTGTTTAATTGATATTACGCATTTTAACATGTGTACAGAGCCAAAGCAAGCCATTCTTGGTTACCTGAAGACGAAAGGCTAAAGCTCGGAATTACTGAAAATTTCGTGAGATTATCGGTCGGACTGGAAAGTGCCAAGTGTTTAATTCAAGATTTGGACCAGGCTTTAAGACGAGCGGTGCCTATATGGATCTAATGCAATAAACACAGTATTTACTTTTAGTGATGCTACAAGTGTAATAAAAATGTATAAAGACTGTAGGTTAAGTACTTCAGATTTTTTAGGTTAAGGTTGTACCTGACTGGATAAAGCGAAAGATTTAGTGTTAGCTTGTCCATGACAGAATGAAATATATATACATTGTAATGAATGTGCAACTAATATTATTTTCTTGCTTATCCACGGTATTTTGTTTCGCTTTGAAAGATATGGCAAATATAAATATATACATAAGTGTATGTATAACTATAAATGAAAAAGTGATTTGGATAAAAAATTAGCGTTATTTTTTATTTCTAGCTTATTTTCCAATTCCTCTTCTCTTAACTTATGTACGTACAGTTTGAGAATCGTATGTAGGTAGTACAAAATAGCATCATAAAATATTGTTATATTACATTCACGCTTGTATTACCTTTCCAGTTAACATTGGTTAGGCTTTATGCTATAATATTTTCATTCGGTTATTTCAAGCCCTTGTACAAGTCCTCTGACGGAGATAGCATGCTGTAACTATCTCGTTCTAAGCCTTCCTTCACACTTTCATCGACAAGGGGAGTGTGGGGAGCGGAGAAGATTGGAGAATGTTCTTTTCTTTGTTGTATAGATATAGTATGCAGTACGCTCCTGCGTAGTTTTATACTTAGTTAAGACAGGTC